>NAJI01000166.1:0-45457 GCA_002179835.1 Calonectria leucothoes | reverse complement strand
CTTTTCCCTTTGAAACCAACAATTACGGTAGAAAATCATGGACTAGGCGGGTTTTTTGCGCCAAAATTGGCCACATCATGTAGAAACGAGAAAAGAAAGGACCCAGCTCAAAGTTTGTCGGTACGGCCCGGGCAGCAAGGCGGGGGAATGACACTCCGGTTTTATTGTTGGTTGGTTGTTCGAGTTGCCCCAGGCCTCGCTAACACCCTATGAGAGGGGAACGTTTTAGTGTCATAAAGCCAACGTTTTTTTTTTTGTTAGCGGCGCACATTAACACCTTTACAGGATTAGAAAGGAGCTGTTGTTCCTTGTCTACCATGCATCTGCAATGCATCTGCAGACTATGACGAGCCCAGTTTTATTACGTCTTAAATATGCACGCTTCCCTCGTGCGTTGACCCCTGGCGTAATCACATCACCAAGTGTTGGACCAGGGAGGAAAATGCCATGATTCTCCACAGAGAAACCACCCCAGTCTTGTCCGTGCCGTCCCGTTGCGTAGTTATCTCCGTAGCGCTGCCAAGAACTGGTGGCGTTGGTTGACCCGTCCTGCTCCCTCCATCGATAATCCTCCATGGCCCCCCGGTCCCCCGCCAGCTTGCGCTGCAGGGCTGGTTGGTGAAAGAGGGGAAGCTGTTCCGACGACGTGTTCCTGGCTTGGCTTCTGTGAGTACTCTATCTGACCATGCTGTTGGGTCGTCCTCTCTCTTATATTTCTCATTTCGCTCTCCCGCATCTTTCTCAAACCCACACCCATCCCATCCTCACCTCTCGCCATAATAACATCGTAACAAGCCATTTGCACATTCTTTAAGCGCACACCATGGTGGACCAGCAACCCGATCAATCCACTGCGGCGCCAACCGCCGCCATCCCAACGCCCGCTCCTCAGCCTGACCTGGTAGCCGGCGACGATCTCGAGGTGATTGAGATATTTGTTTGCTTCTTTTCCGTTTCGTGTGCCGGTTCAATTGCTAACGCCGCTCTCTTTGCCCCAAACAGGATGACGATGCCGACTCGGCCCTTGGCGACGATGCGTGAGCAATCTTTCCCACCCTCTTCCTCTCCAGTCTCAACATGATCAACCAACCCCCCAACGCCGCCACCACAGCACATGCGCATTTACATGGAGCGTACAGCACGAAACTGACAGTCCTATCTTGTCTCGCTACAGTGCCAGCTCCACCGCCTCGGTAACGTCCAGCATCTTGGAGTACCGCACAATCCAGGGCCGAACATACCATAGCGACCGCCACCCGACCGCCTACTTTACCCCCAACGACGACCAGCAGCTGCAGTCTGTCGAAATCACGTGCGTCTGAGTCTCGAGTGTTTGTTCTGAAAGCAGGGGCCGCGAGGCTAACCTTGGAGTGTCCAGCCATCACTACCTTACCGTCCTGCTCGACAACAAGCTGCACCTTGCCCCGGTCAAGGAAGACGAGATCAAGGTACGTTTTACTCGCCCCTGAGCACGCCTTGACCCTCTCCGGCTCACAGTATTTCTCGCCAAATAGACTGTTCTCGACGTCGGAACTGGATCCGGCATCTGGGCCATGTATGTCGGCGCTCCCCCTTCGGCTATCCCTCAGAGGCCGTCTTCCGCTAACCGTTTGGCCTCTTTTCAGTGACTTTGCCGACCAGTACCCCCAGGCCGAAGTCATCGGCTCCGACCTGTCCCCCTGCCAGCCGCAATGGGTTCCGCCCAATGTCAAGTTTGAGATAGACGACGCCACCCTGAACTGGACGTGGAAGGATGACTGCTTTGATCTTGTCCACATTCGCTACCTGTTTGGTGCCATCAAGGACTGGAATGCCCTGTTCCGCCAGGCCTACCGCTGCTGTGCTCCCGGCGGATGGGTGCATTCGTCCGAAGCCGACGTACACTACTACAGCGACGATGACACCCTCAAGTTGGAGCCCGTCCTCGATACCTGGGCCAAGCTATACGAGGAAGGCGGCAAGGTAACCGGCTGCACATTTTTCCCTCAGCAGGAAAACCTCCAGGAGAAGGCCCTGGAAGCGGCCGGCTTTACCGACATCAAGGTTGTCGAGTACAAGGCATGTTGTCGGCGTGGTTCGAAGAAACATGGTGCGTCACAGAGCTAACACTACGAACAGCTCCCCGTCGGTGGATGGCCCAAGGACGAGAAGCTCCGCGAGGTGGGTAACTTTGTCAAGCTCACTCTAGAAAATGATATCGAAGGCAAGTCTTGCTCGCACCTCTCAAGCAGAAAACGCGCCCTTCTAACCACTTGATGCGACACAGGGTACACCCTCTTCCTCTGGCACAACATTCTCGAGTGGCCCAAGGATGATTACCAGCTGTTCCTCATGGGCATGCGCAAGGCCTTGCGCAACCGCAAATTGCACTCGTACATGAAAGTGCGGTACGTCTACGGCCGCAAGCCCGAGACGGCCTAAACGAGCATTGTGGCACTGATTTCAGCTCAAAAGCCATGCACTGGCCTCAACTAGATATAATGTACATGTCATGATGATGCGACAGTTTCTTAGTAATGAACATTTGAGTATATTCTCGCCCTTTGCATGTATAACATCGAGCGTGCTCGGCTTGCAGAAAACACAGTCAAGGCCAGCGATGGCAAGGCCCAGATTGAGGTTGAGAAATGCGTGGCTGTCGAGTCCGCATCGCTCAAGAAATTTGAGCTCAGAGCAAAATTGAGAGTGCGACCTCAATCCCTTCAAATCGCTCGTGTCGGACTGTCAACTTAGCCAGGTCATCACAAATTCTGTGCCAATTCATCGCAGTTCAACCTGAGCAAGCCATAGGACAAACACTTCTTCCTCACGCCCAGGGCAAGCCCCAGGCAGCAATGAAAAAGGAAAGAAAAAACACGCCTGTCAGACGTCCATCGACTCCCACCCCGAAAGCGCGCCCGAAGGCAAGACCGCAAACGGGGTCGAGATCATCAAGAGGAAAAACAACTCTCTATACAGCAGCCGCACGAGGCGACGCCGCCATCCTTGCGGACAGATCGAGAGGACCAGGGTATTCACTCTAGGGAGTCGAGGATATACACTCATCAACCAGGGTGGGATCTGTGGCTCTTTTAGGGAACCAAGAGAAGGTCGAATACTATAGAAATGATTCTCCTGCAAAAGTGGGTTAGCAAGCTGCAGATTCAAAGACAGACGGGCGCGCTCGAGAGAGAGCCACCAGTAGGGGTGCACATACTGAAGTATTGTCGACGTGAAGAAGAAAAGAAAAAAATCCTAAACCACGGAAGGGTTCAGGGCGTTTTATAGAAGAAGCAGGTGGGTCGCGCATCACGTTGCTCACCGCCTAAAAGTTTTTTGACCGGCAGAATTTTCAACTGAGGAACCGCAAACGCAGAAAAGTACCCCACCGGGGCGGAAATGACAACCACCATAAAGTCTTGGTGATGGCCGTGTCCCCACCGGCTGTGGATGCAACCAGCCTCTCCTTCATGCCTCATCCCGGTTCACAGGTCCAACTGTGGATTCGTTTCTCACCTCATTTTCCCTCGTGCGCCCAGATTTTCACAGCTGAAAATTTGTGCTAATCAGCTTGGGCCTCATGACATTTTTCTTGAGGAAAGCTGGCAGCCAAGTTCCCTCAACTATCGACTGGACTGCGTGCAAGTGGCTTTTCATCTCCTTGGGAGTCGAATGCGGGCGGGGTGGTTCAGCAAAAGCCTGCAATCTCTCATGTGCTTGACAAGATAGTGATAAAAATTTAATTAAGCAGCTATTCTCTACTACAGTTCCTTAGAGTACCTAGACTTCTACAGGTATTTCGGCGTTCACTGCCACTACCCTACACCATTTGGTGGCCAATTTTGCGAGCTTTCGGAATCGAATCAATGCAGGTTGTTGGTGATGCTTTTTTTTTTTCTACTACCTGTTCTCCATTGGGGCATGTGTGAATGGTGTTTTCTTGATCCATGGTCAATTGATAGGGGTTGGCAAATGATGATGTTTCTCGAAATGTGCTTCACCGGAATGAGATACTCAAGATCGCATACTTGGTGGGACACCATTTCCATAGCATCAATATGTTCAATCTATGGACGGTAGACCATGAAAACACCCCAAGCAAGCATATGCTCCCCTGAATTAGAGCAAAGCATTTTCGTCTCTGTATAACTCCTCACCTTCGATCCAAGTCTTCACCTCACTCCCCACCAAATCATCAACTTGGTTTCCTGCACCGCCGTTCTTGACAACCTCCCTCACCTGCGAACTGCTCACGCCTTCACCCTCAGCATCACCTTCAACGACATGCACCCTTTCTACCCATGTGCCATCGCCTCCTACTGCTGCAAGCCCACCCCCCGCCAGCCGCTCCAGCTCCGCCCGCTGCGCTGCAGCATCGCCCCACTGCTCGTCCGGTCGTATCGTCACCCGCAGCTGGGCCTTTGCAAAGAAGGGTCCCAGCGCGCGCTGCATCGGCGTCATTTCCGACGACTCGCCGGCCGGGAAGGGGCCGTAGTACTTGGGATTGAAGATGCGGACCAGCGTGTCAAAGCCTGCGAGGAATATCTGCGTCGGGCCCGACAGCGGTGAGGACGACGGCGAGTAAAAGGATGACTGAGTTATAGCCCGTGCCTTGTCGTGAAAAAAGGCCATGGTTGTGACGCCCAGGTCGATTTCTAGCTCATCACCAGTGTCCTCGCTCATCTCCTTCAGCAACTGTTTGCCCATGGCATCCATCATGCCTAGCCGGACTGGAAAACTGGCCGGCTTGGGCGCCTTGTCAGCGTTATTGACGCTCAGCAGCAACAACAAACGCCGCGACCCGCCCGCAGAGGCGGCGGCGTTGAGGGCCTCCCGAGCCATTCCAGCATGTGCTCTCGTCGGCGGGTTGAAGCTCGAGTCTAGCACGACCAGGCTGTTCACGGGGCGTGCCGGGCGACGAGGGGCAAAACTCGGCGAGTCGCCAGTGTGAGGGAGGGTGCACAAGACGCTGAATGCATCGGGCGAGGACCGGAAAGCAGCGAGGGAGCGAGAGAAGAAGGAGAGCATGCATTTGCGATCTGGGCGATACATCGGCTCCCGCAATGGCAATACGCCCACCATGGTGTTGGCGGGCTGTTGAGCTATAAAGTTGTGTGACGTGACCAGAATCGGGATGCGACGTGGGGTAGTTAGTTGACTAAAATAAGGCAAAGGGCTGCAGCTTCGATGCTAACAGGCGACTCCGGACAACTACAACAATGCGCTCAGCTTCGAATTGAAAAGATCCCGACACCTATAAATTGTGAATCCCGTATAAAAATGAACGAGACACAATACATGACCCCAGCAATGCAATCAATCCCAAACTCCTCCAGGCATCCCATCTCACATGCTTCAATCTCGTTACAACGTCATCGCTACTCAGCGCTGTGCCCAACATCCATGACGCCCCGCGAGAACCAATCAGCCACAGTTCCAAGCCGATCCTCGCTATTCTCCACGTCCGCCTTGAACAGATCGTGCTTATTCGCGCTCTCCCGCTGGCTCTCCCGCATCTTGCGAATTACCTCATTCTCGCCAGCGCATTTGGGGCACTCCGCCTCGTCCTCTTTGTCGGCGTTCCGCACACATCGCTGGTGGAAGCTGTGCTTGCATAGAAAGTGTACTGCCGGGAGATCTAGCCGCTGGCTGCAATCGGAGCACCACGTCGCCTGGAACACGACGGGTTTGGATCCGAGGTCCGCCAGCTCCTCCCGACGCTTCTCCGTGTCCGCCCGGAGCGTGTTAATTTTGTGGCGGTTCTGTGCGATTTCCTTTCGTTCGCGAGTGATGGTCTCGTGGAGATATGGCTTGATCATGCCCATGGTCGCGACGCCCCCTCCTGACGACTGTCCTACAAGTGTCTGGATGACCTGCAAAGGCGCCATCAACCCGTCCTTGTCAATCTTTGACAAGACGTTTGATAACTCATCTGGGCCCGCCTCCTCTAGCACCCGGGGATCCGATGTGAGGTAAGCTAAGGCGGCTGGGTAAAGTTGGGGTTCCTCGGGGCCGTACTTCCTCAAGGCCTTCATCGCTCCTCGAGTGTCCTTAGCGGACGTGTATGACCTGAATATGTCCGATAGGAGACCCGCCTGCTCCTTGACGAGCACCGTGCCGTCCCGAAAGTCAGAGAGATGTGACAAAAGCAGCACATTGGAGCTTTCCATGGGAATATGCTCTCCTTCGATGAGCTTCTTTGCTTTTGCCTCCCATTCCTCCTTGTGATGCTGTCCCTTCTTCTCGCCTGCCTTGTACAGATACATTTCGAACAGTGTCGTGTATAGATCCGTTCTATCCTCGGACTTGATATCTTTTTCCTGTAGGCATGCTTCTAGAAACACGATGAATTCGTCCGGGTGGTCAATAAACGAGGAGAAGGCAGTCCGAGGTCGTGGGGTGGTGTATTTGGGTGCTGGTGCATCGTCCTTGTCGATGACGAGAGCTGCATCACCTACTGTGGGCTTTGCGCCCCCCGGTGTCCCAGGACCCGCCACAGCAGCGGCATTCATGTAGGGGAGGGGGAGGAGGTTGGAGAGATTCTGGACGGCATTGGCGGCGAACCCGCCGGCCACAGGAACCTCGGTTTCGCTTGGCACCGCCACTGTCTGTCGAGGTTTGTATTTTCCGGTATAATAGTCGACAAAAAGCCGAGTCGACTCATTTGGGCAATTTTCTATGAGGACCCGAGCGTACTTCTGCAGGCATCGATATGTCTGGGAGGATTAGTACGGATCCTTTCAAGCATTGCCAGGGCACAAACCGTCTGCGGATCCTGCCTCCAAACAAAGTCAAGCGCTTCCTGATAATTCTTCGAATCTTCAATGAGGATGTCCACGACGAGGTCGGTTTCGCCATGTTTCTTGGCTAGATATGCTGCCTGCTCATAGTATCCGCCTTGACGGCACATTGCGATTGCTGTGTCGAGATCGAACTTGAGATCGCCAGGGGACTTGATGAACGCCTCTAGTTTCTTAATGTCCTTGAGTTTCGCATAGCAGTTCAGCAGCAGGGTTGTGTGATCGGAAGTGGCCCTCCTGTGTTCGTGCAGCTGCTCAAGGTATTGAATCAGGTTGTGAATGCGTTGTGTATCGAGGAACTACGCATGTTAGAGAGTTTATCTGACGAGGGCGACCCGGTGTTGAACCTACCTTGCGAATGACCTGCGACGGCTCCGTAGTGTCGATGGCTCGGATGTATTGCACCATTGCTCCATCGTAGTCTGCTTTTTGGTAAAGGTGATCGCCGAAGCGGCGGTAGATTAGACTCTGTTGTTCAGCATCGAGCCCCGACTTTTGAGCTAGTTCGATGGCAAGGGGAAACATATTTCGCTGGTACATCATCTCCAACCGCTGCTGAAGAGTTTTCTCGTGGTATCGGAATACCTGAAGGTGTTAGAGCATATTACTCGGTGAAGGGCGAGCTACCTACCTTTCCATCTTCGGTAATGGTATAGAAATCCCCCCAAATTTCGGCGAAATAGCCAACAGGAGACATTAGCGTTTCGGTGTGACTGACAACCCGAAGATCTGTGTCTAAAAGCACAAAGGTCGATGCGTTGAACAATGGGTTGCTGGTGCTGCTACCAAATCGTCGCCTGAGAGCCTCGGAACCCTTGCCGTTTGCAGATGAGGGAGGGCAAGCCAGAGCCACATAGTCTTTGTAGATGGCGATTAAGCTCTTGGGCGACTCGTAAGCTCGGGGAGGACCACGTCCCTCCAGTGTGTAGGTATAGATAGCATCGTCTCTTGCGACAATAACATCGCCGGTTCTCGGATCGATGGTCATGCAACCAACATCGCAACCCATATCCTCGACCGTCTTGGGCGGCATCCCGTGGCCCTTTTTTGATAAACCAAGCTTCAATATTCTTGAGGTGGTCGATACGAAGAGTGTCGTCAGGTTGGGATCTACCATGAGTTGGACACCAGTCACAGGCTCTTCCGTTTCAAAGACGATTCGTTGTTTTGTTCCTAGATCGTGGATCAGGTCGCCTCGGATCACAGTCACGGCTCCGTTGGTGAAGGCCACAGCGATTTGGGTCAGGTCGTCGGTGGCCGTGAAGGCGGATATCTTGCTGGGGTTAGATGGGTGCTTATTCTACGCTTTGGACTAAACGGGCGCTCACGGGGAATTGCCGCCTGGCATTATTGATTGTCAACGTGCTCAGGCATGTGGGCATGTTCGTCTTCTTGACCAGCTTATCGAGAGCCCAGACCTTGAGGACGGGTTCACTGCTCAGATCTTCCTGCACTTTGGTCAGTACACTACGGCATTGCGAGTAGCCTCTGCCTGTTGCGTGGCACGCAAAGAACTCACGGAGACGGTGACAAGCACGCTTGTTCCCTCAACCTGTCGCATCTGCGTAATGTTGCCCGTCTCATGCGCCTGGAACCGTCGAATGACGTTCCAGGCCTTGCCAATGATGCTGACCCATCCATCGCGCGACCCGATAAACAGACTGTCAGATCCCGTGCAGACGCTGGAGATGTCGTTGCCTTCAAAGAGCGGCTGGGTTTCTTCGGTCGGGAGGTCAATTTGGGCGACGTCGAAGAAGTCAAACGACTTCCACTGTGGCAGAGAGTTAGCGGAATGCCTGGAAAGGGGCAGTGAAGTGCATAGGCGTGGATGCACGTAGGGAGCAGAGGGGCGAGCGCACCGAAATGGCCATCTTGATGCATTGGGGAGCGTTGGCGGTTGGGGGTTGGGGGAGGCGCACCGAAGCCGCGCGATGACGATGGCGGGACATGGCATGGCGCTTCAAGCTTAGGGAGCTCTGTGCGGAGCTTTGCCCCAGGTGCCTACCAATAGGGTGCTGGTATGGTGAGTCTCAGTGAACTACGGCCTGGGCTGACCGCTCCACAAATTTGTTTCTAACAAGTTGCATCTTACTTAGTAGCCATGGGTACATAAGATAGGTAGGTTGTAGACCGAGTGCTTAGCTGGTAATCAGTTGGTACCACATAACAGCCACCAATTTGTTACTGATTTTGAGAGGCTGGCTATGTTTTGCGTTGATATATATTCAACCCACCGCTTTGCGACAGACAGATAGCATAATGGATTGAAGAAAGTCACATTCATGTAGGCACCAGCAGCACGCCCCCGGAACTAATGCTGCTTTGTTTTCTGCATTGAATAGCCATTATTTTTGGATTGTGCATTGTTTAATTATGTCCTCTATCGTTTCTTCGCTGGCTAAGCTCTTGCTAGAGATCAGGTGTGTCTTTGGGGACTGAGCAGGATCCACTGGATAGTCCTCAGCGTCAGCGCTTATTTCGTAGATACCATCATGGCTATCTGGCAATCAAGGTCGTATCCGGGAATAATGTAATATGGAGAAGGAATAAAATAATGCGGACCTGCGTCTATATGACTATGAACGCTGAAGCTGAAGGCAAAATACCTACTACCTAGCCACCCTTCTGTCACTCGTTTGGTTTCGGTATCAAGTATTTCTCTAACATTTGGTTACTTTTCTCCGCGCTCCACCGATGATGATTTAACAGACAACCAAGTATCAATTTACATTGCGACCAAGAGATGATGTGGTCAACTTAATTTGCAATTGCATCTTCTATGTCACCTCTTGAATTTGAAGACAAGAGAGAGAGCCGCGGCACAGACGAGCGTCTCTGGGGCCTCGGGCATGCATGCATCTGCTGTGATTGGCGCCTAGCGTCACAGTGGCTGCGTAGGGGATCCGCCGCTGAACATGACTGGTCTGGGTCCTGGACAAGGGTCGACGTCAAGTTGCATTGGGACGACAATCACAAGCCAAACTCCAAGGCGATTGTTACGTTAAGCAAATGCTCCAAGGGTATCATGTATTGCTATTATCGGGACTAAAAGAAAACGTCCCTTGCTTCCGACTGACCTTGCTGAACCAAACTCTATGCCATCCCATCCGAAATAAGTATACCCGTCATTCGTAAAAACCAAAAAGCCATTATTCTTCCTTCTCCCTCTCTCCCTTTGGCGTCGCCGGCTCATCTTTGTCCTTGTCCCGTTCTGATTTCTCGACCGGCACCTCGCGTGGGCTCACCAGTGGGCTGCTCAGTCCGCCAATGCTCCCGCTCACACTGTCAGCCCTGTTGTGCCCCAGCAAACCACTTCGAACGCTGGCGCCATCGGCCTGCTTGGCATAAAAGCTGTTGCGATCACCTGGAATTGCTGGCAGTACACCGGTGGCCGAGTATATGCTGGTGCGCTCGGCACCCATTCGGGAGCTACTACCATGAAGGCCAGGAGTGGGAGGCATGTTACTGGGGTCGATGTTGGCACTGAGGATACTGAGGGGCAGGCTTTCTCTGCTGCCGCCCCAGAGTGATGAAGGAGCAAGCGCACGAACCGAAGCATCCGTGTCGAGAGACCGCCGGCGCCGACGCTTGCTGGAGGATGCGAGCGTGAGGATGGATGCATTATCAGTCAGAAGATTATTAGCTGTGGCGGATGTGTAGGTCGTCGGGTTTCCACTCGGGTTTAGGTGCGCGGGGATCGCTGAAGCGGGCGACGCTGTCGGGAAGGGCTGGGTGAATTGAATCGACTGGGCGTTGGTGTGCTGCTGGTTCGGGTTGGCGTGGCCCTGTCCCGCACCGTTTGGAGCCATGGACTGGATCGTGGTCAATGTGGTTGTCAAAGATCTCACGGATGGCGCGGGGCTTGAGAAGGTGCTATCGCCCCCCCTTCGCGATTCAACGCCGCCTCCGACTGTGCGGCTCGTGCCGGCCAGCGAGCTGGCGCCGTGACTTGGTGCGCAGATGGACCGCGATTCTTCATGGTTTGTCGATACGGTCCCAACCAGGCTTCTCCTGCCGATCGTGGTGGGAGTCTGTCCATCCCGGGAGATGCGGGAAGATTGAGCTAGGCTGGTGTTGCTCCCTGACCGTGCCGTGGAGAGGGTGCAGGCGCTGGCGCCATGCGTGACGCCATTTCCGACGGTTCCAGATTCGGGGTACGGGTTGTTTTTCTTCGGACCGCGGCGTATCTTGTGTCGCTTGGGGCGGTCGCCATCGGAGGAAGATTTGAAGTTGGTCAACTTCTTGACCCAGGTCGAGAAGGGCCGGCGGCGTTGGCCTTGTCGGTCTGAGGGACTGTTAGCTGTACAGGGTTGCGACATGGTTGAGTAACGAGCGCTAAGCGGGGTTCGTCACGACGTGATGGATCTGGCGGAAGCGGAATGAGGGGGAAATGAGAAGTAAAGCGTACCATGTGCTGGAGAGAGGGTTTCGGTCGTCGCCATGAGGTTTAGGTTCGAGGGTTCAGGAGGACGTATGCGTGGGCCGATGATGGGGCTGCGACGACGAAGCGGCGACAGGTATGCTGGGCACCAGCGTTGGGCAGCTGAGAGGATGAGGGCGGGGGTCAATGGCAAAGGCGGACGGCAAGGACGGACGGCGAAGCGAAGGAGGTGGTGAAGCAGGTCGAGGTTCACAGATGTCGATCGGAATATAGGGAGCGCAGGCGACCGAGGGCACGAGCCAGCACCAGCACAGCGACTAGAAGGGCGGCGTCACCAGCGTTGATGGATGGCATGGTTGGAGGTGGCGGCTGAATACGGATCAAGGCAGGGCGGACAGCGGAGGGAGGAGATGAATCACGTGCGTAGCTGCGGCCTGGAGCAAGCCTTGACAGCGAGAGCCAAAGAACGGGCATCAACAAGCCCAAGCTTTGAGGCGGAGCAGCTTAGCGTAGCTGGACGCCTGACGGATCTTTACTCTAGCTGTGCATAGCATGAGAGTAGTGCGAGCACCAACTGAGACAGGTGTGGTGTGCATTCCTGGCTGCACAACCGAAGAAAACCCCCACGGCACAGGCACAAGGGTGTAGCACCTGAGGAGCAGTTGGGCAAAGTTACAAATGCCCTCAAAAACCTTGACAGCACAAAGACGCGCATAGCATAAGATAGCACGGATGATGTCTAGTACTGAATAAAACCCAAAATTGCGTGGAAACTTTGGGTAGGTTCTCTCCAGCAAGCTTACCGCACTCTCGCTGCTGGATTGACTTCGTCGTCACTTACCTCCGGAGGTCATGTTCCAGCACCAATTTTGTCAAGGCCAAGGATCTTCGATCACCGTCGGTTCTTCTCTGCCCAATAATAGACATGTACTAATGGCGACGTGCGAGACGACAATGATCTGTTGCCTTAGAAAAGAAGGCGAGTCTATTGCATCATTCCGGCACCTTCCACTGTGATGGCAGATAGCTCAAGACAGCTGGTATTGGTATCCATAGATCGATCGCACTTGATTGCCACCAAATCTGCAGTGGATGTTAGCCGTGGTGGAGGCACCTGACTTCGCGACGTCACTGGTCTTAATTTCCCCCGCGGATGCTAGGCCCGCTGGTTACAGGCCTTCTCCACCGAAACAGGTGCATGCTGCATTGGCATCAAACAACACCTCATCAATGCCAGCCTACTAGTGCAGTGAGCATGAAAGCATCACGACAACCCGATAGCCAAGGCCATGTCCATCCGCCCGCTTCCACAAATCGTCATTGATAGGATCAAATCATCCACAACCATCACCTCTTTGAACGGTGTCGTTTGCGGCCTGCTCGCCAACGCGCTCGATGCTAGCGCCTCGGAGATCAACATCGTTGTGGACTACACCCGCGGTAGCTGCACGGTTGAAGATGATGGCTTAGGCATACCGCCCATAGAATTCGCCCAAGATGGTGGCCTTGGGAAGCTCCACCGTAGGTTGGCCATTGCAGGAGCAGCGAAACACTGCGCTACACCAGAGGCATTGCTGACCAAGCCACCAATAGACACGTCGCGATTTCCGCCAAGAGCAGCCATCCACGGGAAAAATGGAAATTTCCTTGCATCTCTGGCAACTCTCTCATTGCTCTCAATCATCTCCCGCCACCAAAGCCATCTCTGTTGCAGTTCCATCACTTTCCACAGTTCCAGTGTTCTCACCAGAAATCTCCCAGCACCCCCGGCGCACAGACTGACCAACTCTGATCATGGAACCAGAGTGGCTGTTCGAGATCTTTTTGGATCCATGCCCGTTAGAGTCAAGCAACGACCTTCCTCTACCGAGCGATCGGTTATTGACAGGGTATGGTCAAGGTTGATCAAGGACATCGTAGCACTGCTACTTGCTTGGCCCACTGCAGTCACCGTCTCTGTGAGGAATACAACGACACAGCGCGAGCTTCGATTCCGGCCTTCAAAAAATTCTGACATGATATCACGGACGCTGAGACTTTTCGTCCAAGCCTCTCTCGCCGATTCTGACGAAGCCGATGCGTGGGTTCCGATCTCAGCATGCTCTGGATCCACCAGTGTCGAAGGCTGCATCTCAAAAGTTCCGGCTGCAACTCGCCGATCCCAATTCATTAGCTTGGGCGTTCATCCTGCTATGAATGAATTTGGTACCAATGTGCTGTACGAAGAGATAAACCGCGTTTTTCAAAATTCGAGTTTTGGAGCAATTGATGGGCACAACAGACAACCACAACAGCACTCTAGGCGTGATGGGAATTTTGGAAAGGAACCGCGGAATCGAAAGGACGTTGAAAAGTGGCCAATGTTTTACTTCAAGATTGTGGCTATGGGCTGTGTTGATGCCAACGCATTGGAGAATCAGGGTCAAACTCTAGCCACCATCCTCAATCTCCTCAAGGCATCTTGTTACGGGTTTCTCATGAAGCACCAATACCGCCCCCGAAAACCCCATCTCTCTCTAGATGAATCAACCCATTCCACCATGAAGACCCTGGGTCGCGCAAAAAGAGCGACCAAGCGTCGATCCGGTCCTGCAAACAGCTCCAGATCTAGCCATATTCCTCGAAATAGAGGCATAGAATCGCGCATCAGAGCTGAGAGCCCATTTGATGGTTGGAATCGAGTCAAGATCGGGAAACCTACAATGTCAGGTCTCACCAAAACAAGTGGCATTCAAACCAAGGGACCGACCGTAGCGGCCCCGGCTCCTCTCGTTGGGGAAGGCGGCAAACTTTTACGCAGACCTTTTGATGATTCCTCAGATGAGCCCTTTCATGAGCTAAATGAAAACGATCAACTCCCATCAACTGGCACTCTTGTTATCAGGAGCAGCCTGCCAGCATTCAGCAAATCATCGCCTGTCGATCTGACGAACTTGTTTAAAAGGGAAAAAGAAGGAGGTCTGCGCACCGAAACGCCCAGAAGTAGATGGTTTGAAAACTTGACTACGGCGTGGAAGAACACAGTCTTTGATGCTGCGCAATCATCGATTCCCAGGATGGATAGCGGGGATCAACATTTGCATCATTGTGGTGAAGGCGGCTTAAACTTCGACACCGGCTCGATGAACCTCACCTATCGAGTATCAAAACGTGCTCTAACACAAGGAACGGTGGTTTCTCAAGTTGACCATAAATTTATCCTCGCGAAACTCCCGCTAGCGAGTGTGACGTCGGATGATTTCACGATGCAGGCGTCAAGCTCTGCCTTGGTGATTCTTGACCAGCATGCCGTAGATGAGCGATGTCGCTTGGAGAAATTGATGGCGGACTATTTTATCCAGGATGTGTCTGGAGGTAGGATGAAGGCTGATGTTGAAGTCTTGGAACGACCGCTGGTATTTGAAGTCTCGTCGAAAGACCAACAGCTCTTGGAACGATTCCGCGACCATTTTGCCTCATGGGGCATCGTTTACGATATCATCTCTCAACTCGAAAGCCCGTTGGATGGCTACAAAATCGCCGTCGATGGGCTCCCGCCTGGCATTCTCGAACGATGCCGCCACGAACCTCGTGTTCTGATTGAGCTTCTTCGAAAGGAAATTTGGCATCTCGCTGACGACGACGTTGTTGGCACCAAGACCTCAAGCTCCCAGACCGATAAATCTTTTATCTCATTATTCCATGGTTGCCCCAAGGGAATACTAGAGTTGCTCTATTCAAGAGCCTGCAGGAGTGCGTGCCTCCTTCTTGCTTTCTGGGGGAAAATCAGCTGCTAACATGTTCCATCAAGGCGCGATAATGTTCAACGATGCTCTCACAAACAAAGAATGCGAACAGCTACTATCGCGGCTGTCGAAATGCGCGCTACCGTTTCAATGCGCTCATGGGCGGCCAAGCATGATACCGTTGGTAGATGTTGGAACTGGTGGGAAGTTCAACCAATGGCAGGAGACCAAAGGCAAGGCTTCTCGAGTCAAGTGGAAGGAATGGATAATGGAGTCTGCAAGTGCTCATGATGGAAACAAATGATACCCCATAGTGATAGAGTGAGCGGCGCGAGTGTTATCCAACACTTTGGAAGCTAAAGTATTTGTTTGGGAATTGAGTTTTCACAAGATCATATAACTTAGTGGTGAAGAAAAGGGAGTTGGTATCGTTGTGCATCAATCGTATTTTTAATCGGTATCCAGCCTCATTCAGGTATCCAACAGCCAAAAGCCATCAATATCCCACAGCCAGACAACATTGCAGCAGCTCTGCGCATCTTAGCGACGGCGTGCAATTCCAAAATTCCCACTGCCAGAATGCCATCCACCATGCCAGAACGATCAAGACAAAGGAACCACTATTTACCGTTTGCTTGTGTCCATAAAAAAGAAACGCCTTCATCCGTTCCTATCCAACGCCGAGGTATGTGAAAAGGAAAAGAAAAACAATGGGGAAAGCAAAACGCTTCTTCATACAATGTAAAGATGAGCAAAAAAGTAACGCATTATAGAAGCGCCAACCGATGCTGATGACGGATTAATCCGATCCGATCCCAGTTGCGCGAGATTTTGCGGTGGAAAGAGTTGGTCCTCGGGAGGAACAGACAAGTTCTAGTTGGCTTGCTGGGATGGCGATGGTCGAGCTCGAAGCTCCTGCTTCTTGCGCTCTGCGGCTTCGAGTCTGCGGGCAGTTTCCTCTTCAGGATCCATCTTGATCCAGGACTTGATGTCACGATCCCACTTGTGGCTGTAGAAGATTTCGGTTAGCATTTAATGTCTTATTTGACGCTGAAAGATATCCCGGTGGCCATCTTCATCTCAGGGGCGGATAACGGTGATGGGTGAGAAAGAAATTTATAAAAAAAAAAAAAACTTACCCTTGCCATTCCTCAGTGACGAGAGCCTTGGTGTCATACTCGTCGATGAGAATCATCTCGAAGTTGTAGGGAATCCGGGCCTTTACGCCCTCAAACTCAGTGATGCGCATTGGCCACAGGTCCTGGCTCTGGTAGCGGTGCTTGTTCTTGCAGCTCCAAATGCCTGGGCGGTTCTCCTCGCGCTCGCGGACGGCCGTGATGTCGATAAACATGCCGTTGGACATGTCAATCCAGCGGGCGTCGATGATGTTCATGCCGTCGCCGCGGTCAATGTCGACGTGATGCGGGTTGATGTCGAGCAGGTACGAGTTGCTGACGAGATCACCGGTGCTGGGGTCGGTGTAGTTGAAAACATGCTCTGTACGATTGAGGTTCTCGCCGACCCAGTACAAGGAAGTGTTTGTGAGCTGAACGTCGAGGTCGTAGTCCCAGGGCATGATTTGGCCATTCCACCACCAGCCGAGCAGGGTGCCGTGGGCGAGCCATGTCTCGACGCCGTTGCTGTTCATGGTGTTGAGATAGCTTCGGATGAGGTCGCGGAGGACGAAGCGGTGCTGGTCGTAAGGCACCTTGTCCTGGAAGTATCGGATGTCGTAGTGACCCAGCTCGAGGCTGCCTCCGGGCTCTCGGAAGTACTTGGGCGTCTTGGCCTTGGTTTCGCGGCGGCTCAGGCTGTTGGCATCGTCGGCGACATCGCGGGGGTGGACACGGTAGGCAAGGGCGGCTGGCGCAGAGACGGAGAGAGAGGCGAAGCCCCAGAGGAGCATGGATTTGAGGGAGGGCATGTTGATTTGGGTGCCTGTCTTGTCTTTGCTTTGCCAGGTGTTGGTTGAGGAGGCACTCGAGTAATATGGGGGGAGAGGGAAAGGCGGCAAGATGCCAGAGTCTTGGCAGTGGTTCCAGTCGGAGTTGCAGCTGCAGGGGAGGAACGAAGAGAGTGTAAGATGCGAAACAACAGGCCCGAGAAACAGGTGCTGGGGAGGGAGGGAGCAGGTTGGCCAACGAGACAAGCGGAGAGGTGTGTCGAGTATTGGAAGAGGACGCAAGACGGGCAGCGAGGGGACGAGGCCGGTGATATCTTCCAAGCGGGCGTACGATGACGGAGAAGAAGAAAAAATGACAATCTGACGAGAAACAAAGGAGTGAGCGCAGTAAGGCTGTCCGCGTAAATGAAGCGCGCGAGGGTGTGATGGCAGTGGTCAATCGAGGGCAGCGGCTGGCACGCGCCCCTTTGCCAAAAGGGAGCAAAGGCTGAGCCGGTGCATTTGCGATAGGGAATACGTACCCCCGGTCGCTGGGACGGGACGCGAGTGGTACGTGGGCGGTACGTAAGCAGCATTAGCCCCCGCCCGCGGCCAGGGCTCACCCAGCGCCAAATGGCCGCTGAAGCCAATACGCGCATATCACGGCACCTGGTCCAACGGGTTCCTCTAATGTACCGCCCTCATCGTTCACCCGGCAGACCGGCACCAGGCGAAGACGAGACTGCGGCACCGCCCCTCGACTCGTTGCTGGCTGCGCAGTTTGCTTCTGTCTTTCTTTTTTTTGCCGTCCTTTTTTAGCAAGATTGACTTTTGACCCTAGATCACGACACGCCCCTGTTGAGGGCAGGCCCATGCTCCCCTTGTGTTGGGTTTTACTCCGTATTTTTTTTTCTCTGCAATAAAAAACCCACCCAGCAGATCGGGCGCAACCGCCTGCAGTCCGGCGCTAGGTTGGTTCCGCAGCCAAGGTTTCCAGACACAGGCCCTGACTACGTAACCCCCGCCAGGCCAGATCGGCCGACTTTTGCTGGAATGAATTCGTTGTCGTGCTTGATAGTCGCCGTCAGTGTCGCCTGCGCCTCTCCAGCGTCCAGACACCTGGTTTCACGTCACCGCTTTGATTGCCATCCCTTGATTCTTGGGGCGAACTTTGGCGAGGGCTCTGCTGCCAAACGTCGCCCTGTCACTTCCATCGATCAAACAAGCACCGTTCCAGGATCACCTCACCGGCGCTAACCCCCTGTTCTGGCAACAGGTCGTGTGCCCAGGCCACAGCGTCGCACGCGAAATGAGCCACGTCCAAGCTGACGTGCTAAACGAGCGATTCGGCGTAGCCGCCTTGTTGTACAAGACGGAACCATGCTGTTGCTGACGAACTGGAAACTCTGATTCTTCTTGCGCAGTGGCAGACAGCCCAGGGCGGCTGAGTGAGACAGCCAGCCCAACACGTTGTTCTCCACTTGTCGAGTGCTCTTTATAACGGCCATCATCCAACTCTCCTCCCTCGTCGATCCTTTTCGACCCAGTCTGGCACCCTGGCCCCACACCCATCATGCCTGGGTTTCTTCCGTGGTGACATGCTCCATTTTTACTGCCAGCCCGAGTGAGGGGAAAACTGGAAATTGGTCTTCTATGCCGTCAGCCCAACTGTACACGGTCGCATCGTGAAAATTCACCTGATATTTCGCGTCTTCAAAAGGGTTCGAGTGCATTGCAGCTGGAACGTTGTGCTCTTGCATATCAAGTATGCAGCTCAACGACACCCAAGCAGCAAATTTACTTCTGATGACTGGAGAGGCCACTTCCGCAACAACGACACGTGAAAGGAACCGGCAGCGAAATAACATCCATCACGATCATAAACTTATGTTAGCCTGTTACAAGTAAATCTCTCACTGACTCTAGAAAATCTTGAACGCCTAAAATTATGTGTTACTCCGCATTATACAGCTACAGTTATTATTGAGACGAAATAGCGACTGAACAAACTCTTGGTGCTGGGAAAAGAAATCTAGATTTCATGAAGCACACATGCCTACCAAAAGTGACCCGAAAATTATCATAATGACCAAAGTAGCTGCAATCAACTGATCCAACTATAATCAACCCTACAATAGCTACCGTGCCCTCATAGGTTGTCAGATCCAGTTTTGTGTCAAGTGAGATCGCATAAGCTACCACCCGGAGCGTGAATTACTGGTCCCCAAAATATTAGAGCCGTGGTACTTTGCAGTGATGTGCTGCCATCCGATCAAAGCGAAAGCATAGGTATTGATCGAGGCTAGTTGGACCCCGATTTGTTAATCGGAACCAAAGGCGCAGTGACTATGCAACTTTCTTGAATCCGAATGAATTCATGAAACCATCTGCCAAGCTAGCTTAAATCTACTTTGTTGTTCACCGGAGAGTGTAGTCTTGAAGAACCCTGTTTGCTCCAAGAGAGGGTTGATTTATGGTGAGACAGGTTTGACGACCATTCTCAGCGATAGCGTACGATCCCCTATAGCAGCTGTTATACGTACGGGCAATCAGGAGTATTTTATTATTGATTCATCTTTTGACTGAACGGGCCATGAGACGTAATAAGAGGTACGGATGGATCCTTAAAACATGTGGCTTGTTTGCGTGATGAGGTGCAGTGTTTTATGAACCACTTCGAGCATTTTACCGAGCTCAGACAAACGGCGCACATGATTTAAGGAGTTCCCGAGGTACTATACTATCTAAGACTCATTCTACCTAAATGCCGTAAGAACGTGCGGTGGTTCTCATTTGTCGTGTGGGTTTTCATAGTAGCCCAGCTTAGCGCAAGCGTTCATATCGAGCTTGGGACACTATGCCAATCAGCAGGTTTTTATTCTCATCCTAAACTTGGGCGATATTGAGGCAACGTAACCCATTTAACCTCCTGAGCTATCGCGACATTAGACGAGAATCCATAATCGCGCATGGACAAAGTTGCAAATCAAATAGCGGCTGGATAGTGCAGAGGGGTGAAATGCGGCCCTGATGGGAAATGAATGGCCCGGACGTAAGTAAAACCTACACTGGCCAAGCTTCGTTCGAATATTGAGGCCAGCAGCTCCATTCTATGACTTTCCTCTTTTTCTTTTTCGAGTACTAGGTAGCGCCTAGAGGCCAACCCCTCTCTTCGGTTGACGAGGCGCTGATCCCAAATTAATTACCCCTCTTTCAGACATGATTATTATTATCGCGAGCTGATCTCTAGCGTAGCCGGAAGAGGAGAATGCTGCATGTGACCACATGTTTATCACGCATATATTATGCAGGTGGCGTGGAAAAGGGCCAGGCCGTCCTTACTATGCACACTATTATGATGCTAGCATTTTCACCTATCTCCCGCATTGTATTGCCCAATATATGCGGATGAAGGGCCTCATGGTGTCTAATTAATGGAACCAAGGAGTTTCAAACATTAATGATTTTACATTGCATTTGTAATAACGCTGATTGAACGAGGGCCCAGCTTTCCTTCGCCATCCTGGCGCACCTTACGGGTCAGGCATAATGTCAATCCGTATAGGACAGCCACATGTGATAATGCACTCACTAGGCAGATCACTAGCAAAGGTTTCCCACTGCCACGTCGCAACCTAGCTGGCCGCTAAGAAAAAAACTCGGCTTGATCCTGATTAGTGATTCTGCAGAGCCAGGATGGGATAAAAATACGTATCGATTCTTGCATGATGCTACTGCGCAGTGAAGAAGCTTTGAGACCCGACACATTGCCCAGAAATGACTTGTTGGAATTTTTAACCCTCACAATACATCAGTCATCAATAACGATTATGATGAGCTTCTCTCTGATTATTCTCAGCCTTGGTGTCTGCCTCGTCGTTGCCATTGTCGTCTTCATAGCCGTAAAAGCAACTCAAAATGGGACCAGACTTCCTCTACCCCCGGGGCCGAAAGGCCTTCCGTTTGTTGGGAATATAAATGACCTACCCAGGCCAGGTATCTTGGAGGCACACCACTGGTTGAAGCACAAGGAACTTTACGGTGAGTTTATGGGAATGCTGTGATAATGGAATATGAAGCTCAATGGCTGTTGATAGGCCCCATTAGCTCTGTCACCATCATGGGGCAAACAATCATACTCATAAACGATATCCGAATTGCGTTGGAGTTGCTGGAAAAGCGATCGATTCATTATTCCTCAAGACCAAGACAGATATTTTTGGGAGAAATGTAAGCTTTCAATCAAAAATTGAGAGATCGACTAAATGAAAAGATAGGGTAGGCTGGGAGAAAGTTTTGGTCCTGTTGCCATACAATGAACGACTGCGAACATACCGTAAAAACATAGCTCGAGTTATCGGCTCCAAGCCTGCAGCGGCGCAATATGATGCGCTACAGGAGGAAGAGGTTGGTCATTTTCTGCTGCATGTGCTGAATGATCCCAATTCTCTTCGAGACCACATACGACAGTGAGTGCTTCGATATTTGGAGGCCAAGCCTCGTCGCGTCGAAACTGACAGTAAGATCCAGAGAAGCAGGTGCTATCATTTTAAAGATGTCCTATGGATATACTGTAGAGAACTTTAAAAGTGATTACTTGGTTGATATTGCTCGCGATGCCATCGACAAATTTACGCGTGCTGTTCCTGGCAGCCACATGGTGGATACAATACCTCTCTGTCAGTCCCAATCAAAGAACTAGCTGTCCAACAGCACAATGGCGATCTAACGGAAAATAGTAAGATATTTACCAGATTGGATTCCTGGGACCGGGTTTAAGAAGAATGCTCGGCGATGGGCTGCAGGACTCAACAACGTAACAGAAAAGCCTTACGCATTTGTCAAACACCAGATGGAAAAAGGAAAGGATCAAAATTCATTTTTGTCGCGCCTCTTAGAGGCTGGAGACTCTACCCCGGAGGAGAAACTCACAAACAAGTGGTCGGCTATGTCCTTATATACTGGAGGAGCTGATACGGTAAGTTCCCCCGGCCTGCGTGCATTCCGCTCTAATTTCCTCAGACTGTTTCATCGCTTTCTTGCTTCTTTTTGGCCATGACGCTCTTCCCAGAAGTTCAGAAAAAGGCACAAGAGGAAATTGACCGAGTTATTGGCTGCGATAGATTGCCATCTTTCTCAGACAGACCAAAGTTGCCATATATCGAAGCGACCGTCAAAGAGGTTCTCCGTTGGCATCCCGTGACTCCAATGGGAGTACCACATATGAGCACCGCCGATGATGTATTTGACGAGTATTTTATCCCAAAAGGGTCCCTAATTTCTGCAAATATTTGGTGCGTGCTATGAAATGTCTGAGAAGAATTGGGCTGATATCAAGTGAATAGGCATTTCACCCACGACCCAGAAGTATACGATGAACCTATGGTGTTTAACCCCGGCCGATTCTTGCCCTCCGGAAGTAGCCAGATGCCACCTGACCCTAGTGCATTTGTATTTGGGTTTGGGCGCCGACTCTGTCCTGGGCGCATTTTAGCCGACAATTCGTTATATCTCACCATTGCTCAATCCCTTGCAGTCTATAGCATCAAGGGAGGGGGCGAGATTGAGGAAGATGTCACATCAAGAATGTGTTTTACTCCAGGTATCATCAGTCACCCGAGCTCATTTCAAGTGGAAATCAAGCCAAGATCACCTCATCACGAAGAGTTGATTCGATCAATCGAGGAAACCTTTCCGTGGCAGGAAAGCGACGCAAGCACATTGGCGAGTATCAACTCTTAGATTTACTTCTAATTGTAAATAATGATCATATGTAATATCAATAGACGATCAATTAGAACACCTCCAAATTGCACGTTTGATAGATTTCGAATTCCTGAACATGACCTAAAAGCAATGAATGTATCCTTGAAAACGAAACCATGTGAATAGGGATCCTGGGTCGTAGGGCCTATTGAAAGAAACATAAGGCAGGGTTTACATAAGAACTTGGATTACAACTGGTCATTAACCACCGAACATATGGAATTTCGATTAAGTCAATGTGCTTTGCAACTAACCTGAAATTCTTTTCTTCTTACTCCATCGTTTTTATTAAAAGAATACTTGTTGTTGGGTTCACAAGGTTAGTTGTGAATGCACTAGTGCAGTCGCAGGGGTCGGAGTCTTGTTCTGTATTATGATTCTTGATTATTCCTCTATCTAGCTGGCTCACAGGCTCCCTTTGTTGTTTGTGCCTACGGCACGTGACCCGCAATGCCTCGCGCCAAGGGTCACACGTGACCGGCCTTTTGCTGGTTCCAACACTTGTAATCTGAACCAAAATCAAATTTTGTCGCCGTCGAGCAATCGAGAACTCCCGAAACGGGTACATTATTTTCCCGCAAAGTTGGAAGGTGGGGGGAGTCGCCAAGATGCCGGAATTGGTGTCAACCAGTGTTTAATTATTGCCTTGATGCCCATGAAGACTGTGCTATGCGATTTTGGCTCCGTGCCTAGGTATATGTATGATCTCTATCTGCTAATTTTCCCGTTCAGAGCCGATCCACGGCTGAATAAAAGTATGTAAACCTCCCAAAACAAAAAATGACATAAAATATGAAACAGAAATTTCATCTGTGAGAATTTAGAGAACGCAATTTTTAGATCCCACGATTTTCCAAGGTTCTTTTCGTTTAGCGTTTGGCGAGGAAGAATCCAAGATGGGAAACTTGACTTCAGAGCTCGGTCTATGCACAGTTAGAATGCGTTATACACAGGGAAAAAGTAAGCTACTGACCTTTTTTGCGCCTGTTGATCAATTTCGTTGTCTCCTGTGGCTCTGTCGTCCCCTCTCGAAGTCCCAAAGAGGTGGCTCCTTGGTAGCGTTGACGACCTCCTGCGTGGGATTGAAGATGTTTTCCTCTTCAACGGAGGTGGTACAAATACTTCACTCTTCTCTTCCGACTCGGGTTTCTCTTCAACATCCAAGTCTTTAACTGAGGCTTTACTCTCGTTGACATCGGGGTGTGACGGTTCCTCGTGGCTTGTCGTTACCTCACTGACGAGGTTACCGTCCACTGATGCAGCTCTCGTGCTGTGATCGAGTTGCGATTCTTTTTCCTGGCTTTTTGTTCCCTCATCAACAGGGCTGTCGTTAGTCGGTGCAAGGCTCGTTTCGAGATCAGGCTGTGACTCTTCGTCATGGCTTGTGACCTTGTCAACGGGTGTTTCATTGACTGATACCTCGCCCACCTTGGGATCGGGTTGAGATTGTTTGCCACCAATTGTTGCCATGTTAACAGGGCTATTATCTGAAGTGACTTTCGCGTCCACATCAGGCTGTAACTCTTCATCATGGCTTGTGACCTTGTCAACGAGTGTTTGATTGGATGACGCATCGCCCAAATTGAGAGCAGGCAGTGGTTTTTCGCCTTGGCTTGCGGCTACCTCATCGACAGGAACCGAGACATCGATGACATTGAGATTGGGTTGCAAGTCTTCGCTACGACTTGGTACCTCATCAACCACAATAACATCCGCTGATGTGTCACTCACATCGAGTTTGGGCTGTGGCACTGAATGATCGCCACCTGCTCTCACCGCACTGACTTTGTTATCGGTGAATGTCTTGTACATTCCGAGTTCAGCCATCAGCTCTGCCTCATCATCAGTTGTGTCATCGTCATCGGATGTATCCTCATTGTCTGTTGTCTCCTCAATGGACTGGTCTTTGATTGAAGGGTTGACCACATTGAGCCTAGGCTGCGGTACTGTCTTATCGCCTATCGTCCGCCCAGTGGGCATGTCATTGATTGATAACTTGCTCATATCGAGCTCGAGCTGTGACACCGTCTCATCACTGCTCGTTGCCTCTCCTTTAACAGACATGCCAGCCGTTGATGTGTTGCTCACATTGAGCTCGGATTGCGACTCTAGGTCCTTGGCGTTGTCCCTGACATTGAGCTGGGGCGGCAAATCTGTCTCATCATCGCCTATTATTCCTTCCTCTATGAGCACGGCATTGATCAATGTATCGCTTACATTGAGAATGCTTTTGACTGCGCTCACAGCAGCTGTCGTGGATCTCCCTGACTCCTCAGCAGAAGGGTCGGCCATCATCCACTCCACTAAATGGCGTGGAAGAGTTGACACAAAGCAAAATTCGTAAGCACCCTCACGGTCAGAGATGTAGATTTGCAGCTGGTCCTTCAAGTCGTCTATGTGCAAATCGCTGGGCTGCTTATCGGCAACGGCAGTGAAGTTGTTTTTGTTCAGAGACAACTGGCGGTAAATTCCATTTGTTTTGTAGAATTTAGCTCCCTCGATCTTAAGGATAAAACTTTGCCTCTGTGCAGTAGACCCCACTCTAGGACTGCGGAAATGTTTTGCTATGCTGGTAAGATACGTTAATAGAGGTTTCAAGTTATACGGAAATAAGCATCGCATACCGTAAAAGACCCCGAGCTTGGGATGCAGTAAAACTTTGAGTGGTCGGTTGAGTTGTGGCATCTTTTTCAAGATAGGTCTTCTCTTCGATATTGCAGGATAAATATCGATCCTCCAAATCAGCCCAAAGAATGAGAGGTTCAAGACTCCAAACATCCTCAGCAGGAAAATCTAGCAGCTCAATGCGATCTAGAAACTGCTGCCGGATGGTCTGTTTATCCCCAATTAGAAACCCGGATGTCGCGGGAGAAAGCCTGACTTCGCCGTTTCTTAATCTCACGGGAAAGATTGGCCGGGAAAGAAGGGACCGATGGTTGAGGAGGTGTCCACACTCGGTCAAGGACTCGTTGAGCGACCATAGCAATTCTTTTGCCTCTTCTACTGATGTGTCTCGCGGATCCAAATCCAACAAATCGTTGTAGATAAGACCACACTCATACTTGGGGACCTTCAAGAACCCGGTGAAGAAAGACTTGAGACCTCTGTAATGGTCACTCAAGTCAATCTTTGTCGGCACAATCAACTCTGGTGCCCAAACACAGCTTGACACTTGATACCAGAGGAGCGAGCCATTGTGAACCACTCCAATGTAAGATTTTTCACTGAAAAATGATCTGGCCGTAAGTTAGATATAGTGACGAAAGAAGAAGGCAAACAGACATACCTGAGTTTGCTCATGTCTTCATCGGAGAGAGTTGGAAGCAACTCATCTAGAGCACGGTAAAACTTCCTCAACTGCGGATACCAGAAGGTAGCGGTGGATCCCTGCGCCTTTTCCAGACTTGCAAGAACGTCGACCCAAGTATAGGCAGGCGAAATTCCCAGCGTTTCCTGGTAAAACTGCTTCAAAGTCCCAGACTCCGCCTCCGTGGATTCCCAGCTCTCAGGAGTTGGGAGTACAGCAGGCTTCAGGAGCCAGTAATTCAAGTGGTGTAGTAAGCAATTGCTGGGTTTCGTCCAACTTGAATCTAGGAGACTAAGTTCATGTTTCTCAAACGAGTCCCTATGAGTGGGTTAGAGTGTGCGTTAGAACCTGCAGGGTACGGTGCCTCTTACCTAACTTCCTGGCGGGCCTTTTCTGTTGAGGGTGACGCTTCGCACACAGCATGAATACGTAGGTAGAGCTCCATTATTCGACGTGGATACTCTACTTTTCCCTGTGTGTTCTTTTGCCGAATACAACGCAGCAACTGGAGATAGAAGTTCACGTCGTCCTTTGTCCGAGCGCCAAGCTGTGTCTCGAGGAAACCCCATGGGCCAAGACCACCTTCACGATTTAATGGTTTGTCAAGTTGTACAAACCCAAATCTCTCGTGATCTAGCAGGTATCTTTTGCTAATGACGACAAGCTTTGAGACAGGAAGATACGTTTCTGAAAACGCCCTTCTTTCTCCATCCTCACACAGGATTTTGATATCCTTCACAGTCGACATTTCAGAAGAATCCTTCGATATTGAGGAGCTGTTTATGTCCCACTCCGTACAGAAATGTGCCAAGAATCCTTGAGGATCCTTCTCTGCCATTTCGGCCCATGTTGCGAGTAGTGACATAGTATCCATTGTAGCCAACCAAGGATCTTCAAGGTTGGTTTGGAGATGGATGAGGGAAAACTACATTTGAAATAAGATCATCTTGATATACGCCTGACTAAAGTACTGGATGGGGCAGCGGCAAAATCCCATGACGACCCAACGACAACCTGAGCGAGAAACACGTAGCGAGGCGGAGCGGTCAGACAGAATCCACCCAATGGCGCCTAAGCACGTGAGGGGCTGGAATAGGAGGCCGGGCTTGACGCAAGGCTCCCAAGTTCATCCAACATGAACCAGGGCGAAAGAAAAAGAAAAATGACTCAATAGTCGGAGGATTGTTAATATGACACGTCGAGCCATGAATTTCACATTTTGCACACGGTTCGTGAAGATTCTCCAACGTTGTGACCGCTAATTTTAGCCAAGGCGGTGTGAGGGCATGGTGGAGAACCATGGTGTGTGGGGAAGTAAACTTGTCCACTTGGGCACCGATGATTTGATGACTGATTTCGATAAGGCTTGCGAGATGACTGGGAATGATCATTGATTCGGAACCACGTTTTTTTATGATTTCAGAGGCGAGTGCCTCGAAATACGTCATCACTTGAAGTGTCGACTGATTGTTACTGGAATCTCTGAATGTAGGACACCCATGTCATGCTTGATCGTAGCACGCTAACCTCTTTCGCGTGCCCCACCAACGTACCCGTCAATCCATCTTGACGAGGCGGTTGGCGTTGACAACAACCTTCATTACCGAGATGAGGCGGCCGAGCCAGCCATGAAATTTACACTGACCCCGCGATAAACCTCTATCAACTAAAATCCCTGCCCGAGAAAACGCCCCGCCAAAGGGAAACAATGCCAAATGAGTTAGTTCATCTTTGCATCTCACTTAGACCGACTTTCTGGTGTGTTCATTGAACTCGGTCATATTCGAACTAAAGCAATCGGCTAGAACTGAAAAGATCATAATAAGACAATAGGATAATACAACTGATTCATTATATTTTTATTTCATAACTTTCCACAATAGCAAGGTGATACGCCCACCCTTATGCACGCGTGGTTTTCATCAAACCCCTAGCAACGAACACTTACTCATGGAGCGAATTGATTAGGTGTCAACAGGGTTCACTTGACTCAAGACAAAGAAACTACTGTAGATATGATGTAGAAAGAGACCCGCTACGCTATTGGAATAGGCTTCAATCTGCCTCTTCATATTGCACGGGACCTTGGCGTTGGAAATAGTGTAATAGCAAGGTAGGAGAGATAGCATTTGAACCGAACACTATACTGATCACAAAAGAACTATATTTTTTACCGTCTGAAATTTAAACCTTATCATTGCTTCCTCTTTTTTTTCCCCTTTTTTTTCTTCTTTTTTCCTTTTTTTTTTTTTTTTTTGAGAAGGGAGCCCTGTGAACATAAGAATGAGACTGTTCAAGTAATAGGATGGATAGGATGAGCCACTCTGCATTATTTTGAGTAAAAAACAGTCACTCGCTGTGCATAAAAATTGTTTCGTAGATAAGGGGGTCGACAATTGAGTCAGATCACTCTTAAAGGAGCATGGCTTTTTGCGCGTGCTTCGACAATAAATCGAGGTTGACTTGATAGGTATTGCTTGGTTCTGATTACCAATGTAAGCTGTCCCAAACGGCCCGACAAAATAATTAATCTATGCCCTGTCTTAGAGACAACACCACATGTATTTGGGACAAATTAACAAGCTCTGACTTCATTGTCAGCTTACTTTAATGATTATGGACGTCAGCATGCAAATATACCTTCACCTCTCCTTGAGTAAGAATTGGTAGGCATCAGTTAGATGTGCCCTGTGGGTATTGGGTGGATGGGGGGCCTCCTGACTCTGAAGGCCCCGGGCGCGTCAGGGGCTGTGGGGAACGTACAGGGGATAGCATACCGGTACTGCCAGCCACCGCGCCACAGGCCTTGTCCAGTGCCGTGGGCGGTGTGCCTTGGTGAGTGGCCCAGTAATTAGGAGCTCACTGTACTGGCTGCTCAAGGGCTGGTAACCAACCCGAACAAAAGACAACTATCTTAATTTCCTTGTCATAGGAAGCGCTTCTTGTGGTTAAGACTTTTGAGAAAAAGTTTTCGTACCGATATCACACTTTTCATGATATTCCAGACACCCAATCAAGAAAATTTGCATTCGTCGATCACAATCGTATCTCCATGGTGTCTCAGCCGTTGGAAGTGTGTCGCTTTGCTAAACTAGACGAATAACAAATGCGCTCTTCCAGCATTTTTCATTTGTCTGACGCAAAAATATTCACCACATATAGATCGTTCTAGGATATTTCTAATCTGGAATGCAGCAACATTCCTTTAATTTCTAATTGACCACGCAGAAGGAAATTAAGTAGCGAAGGCATCACGACGGATCGATGAAAATAATCTACGCATGTGCGAACTCATTAAGCCGGCTTTTCTTTTGGGATTTCAATCAACCATCTAAAATTAGATGATACAGCAACGCTATTCACTATAGATCCGGGCAGATGTCTGACGCAATAGAGGCCCTCGTTTTCATGATGTGGCAACGGGCCAATATGCACAGAGCCTGTGCCATTCATGGATTTGCTGATCAGTCCCGTTCATGCAGCCAACAACAATCGAAGTAGATGCCAAGTTAGGGTAAAACTGAGACCCCTGTAAACTCCATATTCATGATACATACCCTTCCACCGTTCGTTGGGTAGAATTACACACTTGCAGACTGATCCGTCCGGAGTGTGCGATGATCACTTTGGGGGAGGACCTACGCGATTGTCAACTATTGTTCTTGCAAAAAGCTAGCCTTCAATGTTGATTGCGACACAAACACCGTTTTTCAAATTGGATTCGATACTAGATTCTGGTTGCGGGAATTGAACCATACACATCGTGCTGTGTGTCTGGATGTGAGTCTTTGTTTTGTCCTTTGTCAAAATAGCTAGAGCATGCCTGATAAATGATGATTAAGAGACCCTAAATCAAGAAGAGCCTATGAGAGTCGCTGCGATCCCAATCATAGAAATGGTACATGTACCGGCACAGGAATGGGATATTGTAACTCAGAGACCTGGACCTGCGGGTATTCGGAGTATTCATCAAGCTCCACCCACGCTAAATCTTTTTTAGAGAGGGTTGCTCCCCCAGTATTCGTTACGAGGGACTATGCATTGGCTATTCAGTTTACACAGCTAGTGGTAAATGCGGCAAAGACCACAGCATGCGCATTTGTGCCGGGAAATGAGAAAACTGCTGCAACATGGACGGCGATTGTGGCACTAGCTTCAGCTACCGCGGAAAATGTTGGCTATTTGGTCTCTCCAGATTTCAATAATAGGATCCTTTTGCGAGTCTCAAACTTGAGTCTAGTTCATAGCTCTCATAGCTAAACCAATACTCGCATCATTAGTTCCCCAAGGAACAGGCAAAGGTTTGAGGTAAAACGTCATCGCGCCTTGCGGAACAGGTCATCGGAGCATGTTGACTTGTCTCTGATATCAAATCCAATTATGCTCTAGCTAAATACTAAGAATATCCAAGATGAGACAACCTAACATCAATTTTGTGTCTTCTGGCAACGGTTAACCATCTCACATGCCCTCCACCGCCAATAGATTCTGCTGGAGGCCCGGCGTTTGCACGCCAGCTTAGCCAAGCGCCACGACACATAGAGAGTACATGGTGGTCGTCACGATAATATCCATAATAATGCATTCTTCAAAACGCGCTATGGGGCCCATGTAAATATGCAATGACGCGTTTTCACCTCGATTGTGCTCCAGTGATTGAGGAAGCGCGGGCAAGGCAGAGCGCCATTATTGCTCTCCCAGTTTTAAGATCATGAGACGAGAGCAACCGAGGCTTGGGCGAGACTCATTACCCGAACACACCAATATGTGTCCATCGGAGATGATGCTGAATATATGGTTGCGCCTAAATTGCATATAGACTATTTATAACACAATCGGTTTTGTCGAGATCTATGAGTGAAATGTGTACCACGCCTAGTATAAGAGTGATATAGCAGCTAGCTTTTTTAATGATATAATAGGAGATAGGAGAAACCAGCTAATAAAATAACGAGACATTATTTTCGGATTGCATATTCCTTCTTGAGTTGTATTTCTTGATCACGCATCCGGGGTCGCGCGATAACGGTCACAGCTCACCTAAAACATCAGTTCTTCTAGGAGAGCAAAATACACCTGTTCCTTTCAATAAGAGTGGCTCAAAATCTAGAGATGGCATATTAGGCAACGGAACTTAGAACCATGATCAAACAAACTCTCTTCAAAGTTTTGGCCAAATCCCTTGCTGGATTGGTGCGGTAAAAGTGCGCGCTACAACCAGCAGGGAGGTCCACTCACAATGCAGTAAATCGCCCGACTACACATGACTACATCAGTGCCATAATTATACCTTTAGGCGTCCCTATCCTGAGCAAGGTTCAATTTCTAGGAGAAACTTGATCCGAATGATCAAGCCAATGGGAGTTTCTGAGGAAACCTTTTAGCACCCACCCACGTGTGATTTATTTCTTGGCCCTGAGTCCAATTGCGTTCCGCACCAATCGCCTTAGTGCCCGCTCGATCTGCCCCTGCGTCTCTCCACACCTTTGCGACCATGTGGTGACGCGGGTATGCATTCTTACCGAAATATACGCGCTCCAGTGAATTGAGTAGAGGCAAAGTAGCTCAGCCATTATCTACTGATCAGATCCGTTTTAAGCGTGCCAAAGAGCTTGGGGAACCCCGGACATGTTCAACATATAAATAGACTGGTCATATCTCGCCCAAATTGACATTGTAGCTTGTCAGTCACACAGTAACACTGCACTGGCGACCACAGAGCTAAATACTTTCCACACTTTGGCACTTCAACTGGTGCACCAGCAACAAACAAGATGCTCTCAAAATTATACCTCCATAGAGGCATACATGCCTTGACATCCTTCTTTCTTTTAACGTCCAGCCTCCAGAGTCGCAAGTGGTTTACTTATGCCCAGGTTGTCAATCCTATTAGTGAGGAAATTGGCGTGTCGGCCTACGCATTCGATATGAACCAGGTCTCGCTCACCAGCAGTCGCTGGCTGGACAATCAAGACCGAACACTCTCCTATCTTAAGGACGTCGATGTGGATCGTCTGCTTTACAACTTTCGGGCCAACCACGGACTGTCGACAAATGGCGCAGAAGCCAACGGCGGATGGGATGCTCCGGATTTCCCTTTTCGGACACACATGCAAGGCCATTTTCTCAATGCCTGGGCATACTGCTACGCTGTTTTAGGGGACACAGAATGTCGTGAAAGAGCTGTGTACTTTTCAGAGGAACTAGCCAAGTGCCAATCAAATAACGCAAATGCCGGTTTCACCGAGGGTTATCTCTCTGGGTTCCCAGAATCAGAATTTGATCGTTTGGAAAACCGAACCCTTTCGAATGGCAATGTTCCTTATTATGCTGTCCACAAGACCATGGCGGGACTTCTCGACATCTGGCGACATATTGGTGATGCGACCGCTCGCGATGTGCTCTTATCCCTGGCTAGCTGGGTTGATACTCGCACCAGTGAGTTGTCATATTCTCAAATGCAGACCATGATGAGCACTGAATTTGGCGGGATGAATGAAATCCTGGCTGACATTTATCACCAAACTGGGGATGAGAAATGGCTCACCGCAGCCCAGCGATTCGACCAAGCTTCAGTTTTTGATCCTCTGGCTGCAAACACAGACAGCCTGAACGGCTTACATGCCAACACCCAAGTTCCAAAATGGATCGGTGCAGCACGAGAGTACAAGGCTACGGGAGTGGATAGATACAAGGATATCGCCTTCAACGCGTGGAACTTTACCGTCAATGCGCACACCTACGCTATTGGTGGAAACAGCCAATCTGAGCACTTCCGAGCCCCAAATGCCATTGCGGAGTATCTTGACAATGATACCTGCGAAGCTTGCAATACCTATAACATGCTCAAACTGACCCGGGAGCTGTGGCTCATGAGCCCGACAGATTCAAGCTACTTCGACTTTTACGAAAAGGCGCTACTGAACCACCTTTTGGGCCAGCAAAATCCGGAGTCTGCCCACGGACACATCACGTACTTCACTCCTTTGAACCCCGGTGGTCGCCGTGGAGTAGGCCCAGCTTGGGGAGGTGGCACCTGGAGTACTGACTACGATTCTTTCTGGTGTTGCCAGGGAACAGCTTTAGAGACAAACACCAAGCTGGCGGATTCTATTTACTTCTACGACAGCTCCGCCTTATATGTCAACTTGTTCACGCCTTCGGTTCTAAAGTGGGAGGAACGCGACATCACCATCACTCAAGAGACCGAGTTCCCCGTCGACGACACGACAGTCCTGAAAATTTCCGGTGGCAATGGTGATAGCTGGACTCTGAAAGTCCGAATTCCTGATTGGACTTCGGGGGCATCTGTAACTGTCAACGGAGAAGCTGTGGACGGCGTCACCGTTGTAGCTGGTGAGTACGCCTCGGTCAAACGATCATGGTCTTCTGGAGACACGGTTACAGTGGTCCTGCCCATGAACCTACGCACTGTTCCGGCCAATGATGACAAGAGCGTTGAAGCTCTTGCCTATGGCCCAGTGGTTCTAGCAGGAGATTATGGTGACTCAACGCTTTCGGACACACCTACCTTGGAGTTGGGCACCGTGAAGCAAGTCGACGGGCTCAAGTTTCAAGCCACAGCGAATGGTCAAACGGTTAGCTTGGTACCCTTTTACAACGCACAGGGTATCAATTATGTAGTCTATTGGAAAACCAGTGGAACTTTGTAATAGTAGAAGACGTTTATGGACGATGCTTACGCAGAAAGCATGCCAATGAAGTTTACAGAAGTTGTATTGCACAGCAGCCGCACGATGTTCTATTTGTGATTTTCCTCTCAATAAGGATCCTAAATTTACCCTAAGGATGAGAATAATATTCCTATATTCAATTTATAATCTTGATTAGCTGGTGTTTTATGTCATATAAATTTATTTAAATCGTTGGGTAGACCATATCCGTACGGGGTCAGTGTGAACTCGATGTATAAGCAGCATGAATTTATGATGAATCTCATTGTGCACACACACTCTCGTCGTTTTTAGCCTCTCAAAGCTATGGGGATAGTAATGTGTCACTAGCTAATATAGATCGCTATTGAGATAGTTGCAAAATTTCACACACTCTGGACCTACCTGAGCATTTTGCCTCAGATGTGGTGTTCACCTCAGAACTTGAGGGCACTGTCGACGTAATATGGCTAATTGGATAGGCTTCCCTATCCATCGCCGTTTGCTATTCTCTCATGGTAAATCCCGATCGCTTTATGGAGTTGACTCTGGGTAGCATATAATCAAGGCTCGATGCTTTTCAAAGGTGGGTTTGCCCCTCACAACCGAAAAAAAACATCACAGCAATTTATTTGCGGCTGCACATAGATTGCCCGGCAGTGCATATGTTCGCCGATCCAGCAATGATTTACACACTCAATATATCTGCCATCTCTAATGATATTACAGTGTTTGGAACGGAGGATCCAGAAGTATGGGCCCTTCGCGTACCACGTTCTGTGCCGCATTTCAGGATGATTTGGTTGCGTGCATTGAAATGTAGTAAACATGGCTGAGTGGGAAGGCGATGTTGAGGATCCAGTAATGGTAGAAATGAGCTCCTGTAAAATCTTCGGGTCATGTCATCATCATTGGTCGGCATTCATCACATCGCATAATTGAAGATTGTATGGTATTGTCCTGTTGGGTGTGGAACGAATCGAGCTTCACACACAGACATGCCATTGAAGATGCCTACATAATTGAAGAGTGCATTTTGCCTCCCAAGAGATGGTCATGAAGGCAATGGGGGTTTCAGTAATTGTCACGTCGGTGAAATGACGCGAACCTGGGACCGGAATTGCTGGAGATGATTCAGGGCGGACGTGGCTTGAGGGTGCATTCCGAGCTCGGACGCTCAGATTTGTTTGGCGCGAGCGTGTCACCTTAATCTTGCATTCCTTCAGCAATGTTTTGGGATGATGGCGGGGTAGGTTGCAACTTTGCAAGACATTTATTGGTCTAAAATCTGGCAGGTTAAGGAAAAACGACAAAAAGAAAGGAAATGGAAGAATTAAAGACAGAAGCGGAGGTTTTGGGATTGAGATGAGCAAGGGATGATGTGGGACCAAATACCCAGGAAAAAGAAAGGGAAAAAAAAGGCGAGCAATTGGGGGCCAAAATCCGAACATCCAAGTTTTTTTATGAGACCTGAGCGGTAGTGGGGCGTGTCAGAGGTGAGCTGCACAGCCTCATCTCCTTACAGGTCGCGCATCAAGCCATCCTTGAGGGGTTGATGATTAAGCAGGGGATGGCCTCCATCCGAAGGAAAACATGGGCGCTGCTACGTGGTGAGGCAGATGACGCTAGAGGGAGCCCATCGTGTTCCCACAAGCTGCGCCCTTGCTGAGCCTCTCTTTCTCTCTCGGACGGCGCGAGTGATGCATAGTAAGCACGTTGGTAGTGAGCTTTGTCGGGTAGTTCCCTTGGGTGGTTCCTTGGGCAGTGGTTCCTTCGGGCGGCTCGCTCCCCAGTGTTCTGTTGGTTCTAGAATGGGCGATCACTCCCCGAAGCGAAACGACCAAACAAAGCCAGTGTCTTCATTCAGCCCCAGTATGGCGTTTACCTGTGGCGACAAATGGCTTCTCGCACTCTGATCAGATCGGATCAGATCAAAACCGGATGGCAGGTCATGCGCTCACCTTCCGAGCTAGTCATCTTCCATTTTAAGCGTGTCTGGGACGGGGACCTCGGCGACATTATCCGTAAAATGTGTGCTGTGGCATGGGTGTGTCAGCGTGCTTAACCTTAACGGCGGCCTGCTCCGGCAAATAAATGGGGCCTAGGGCTGCCCAGCTTCGGCTAGGCGGCACCGGTGCAGAGGTGCAGAAATCGTTTCAGCCAGAACTGCTGGCCTCTGTCGGGTTGGCAGCGGGACTGATGCAGTAATGTCCGAGCAAGGGCGAGCGCGCCCCTCCTTGCGCGCAGTGGCCGAGGGATCACCATGGCTCCACGCGAAAAGGATAATTTAGGGGATACGGGGTACCAAAGTCTGTCACAGAGGGAACCTAAAATAGGGTCAAGCCTTTGTTCCGCCAGTCCAGTCTGAGTGGGAGGGCGACCAGCCAAACAAGTCGGCAAGAAGTGAATGAATGGATAATGAGCCACAGCGGGCTTGCATGGTGCCGCCAACATGTTGGGCTCTCCCTCCAGCGCTCGCTCCTGAGTCGCATCCTACATTGCATTAGCAGGGCCAAAGAGGGGGCATAGATTTGTCGAATCAATTATACGACTGGGCCAATGGACAACCCGGCTCATCTTAACCTGATCGGCCCCCCGGGATCTGGAAATGAAATTTTATTCACGTAACGCCTACTGTCGGCGGCCAATTATAGCGCGGCCTAGGCCCTCCACCAGGCCCCCGCCGCCTCGGAATTCGGGACGCCCTAGAAAGCATCAGGGTTAAACTGGTTGGAGCAGCTGTCGCGTGCCGAGTGGCAATAAGACGACGGAGCACGAGCACAAGTGGCCCCTGAATGAACAACAAACTCGCTCTGATTCCAGCAATCGCCGTGCATGCCAAGGCCCTCTCCCATCGATCAATGCATGGTTTGCAAAATGTAGCCCACGAAGCTTCAGCCGTGATTCTCTGCCTGACCCTGCCGCCTGCAGCTGGCTGCACGCTGCTTGCACCTCCCTCCCCGTCGTCCCGCCCCGTTTGCTTTGCTTTGCTCGAGTCGCAAATAGATTGCAGCCGAGCCAAATGCTGCTAATCCCAATTCTCCAAAAGGGGCCACAGCCACCTAATACGAGCTCTCTCCACTGCGATGCCGCAGATGATTTTAGCCACAGCGCGCTAGCACTTGTCTTACCCCGGATCAAATTCAAGGACCCTGGAGCACGCGACCACATGGCTCAAGTCTTCAAACTCCCTTCGCTTCGCCATTTTCGCTTTCCTTCCTTCCACACTCGTTTTCCTGTGGATGGTTGTTGTCGTCCACCTTCAGGCGCAATGTGCTCTCCCTCGGTTTCCTTTCTGTTCTCCGTGTTTTTCGTGTCCGTCGTTTCCACCAAGTTGGCCCATCTTCTCACATACGCCTCCACCGTCCCTCCTTTGGCCTTTCTCGTCTTCCTGCCCACATTTTTCCTGCCCGACTTTGTCGCCGTCTGCCTCGCTCGACTGCTTCTCAGGCCCATTCGAACCTGGCTCTCGCTCATCACCGCTGCCGTAGGGACCATATTAACGTACGCCCCCCGACTCTTGCGCACTTGCGCCTGCGCGACGAGAGAGAGATACTGACTATAGCGGAATAGCCTCGTGACCCTCGGCGCTGCCTCTTCGGAACTCGGATTCTTCGTCAAGACTGGTGGAGAACTAGAATGGCATGAAGCAAAGACATTCGCATCAGACAAGGACAGCATCAAGCTGCTGTTGACAGGCATTTGGGGTGTGCTTGCTTGTGGCGCTGTCGTTCTCGGAATTGCTTGGTTCGTTCAGAACCTTGTCTACCGAGTGGTGGGCGACTTCTTAACGGTTATATACGACTTGTTTCTCTCCGGTTTGTTTTCCTCACCCCCTTTGGTTCCTGGCCTTGGTTGACCGTGTTGCCATTTTAGCACTGCGCTGCTGTATCAGACGACGCCGCGAGCGACGCAATCCCAAGGATGTTGGCGATGTTGATGCCTCTTCGCTGCATTCTGATGAGGCCGACTCGTACACGAAAAATAATGGCTCCGAATCCCACATGCTGATTGGCGAAGGAGAAAAGGCTTACGAGGAGGGATCCCCGAAGCGCTCACGGTGCAATATTCCTATACCCTCGTGGCTCCTCAAAACTGCGACGCTTGCTTTTCTCACTCTCGTTTCCCTACTTCGCCCCGACAAGCCCTACAACCACATGTCGATGACTCTCCCGGTTCACTTTTTGGATATTTTGAAGAATGAGCCCGACCACTGCTCTGAACAGAGGAGGATCATGAAGAACAAGTGGCCCTTTCCTCAGCTACTCGACAATTCCAACTGGGAGGAAGCTCATGGTGATTTCAAGGGATGGGCGCCAGGTCCAGACAGCTCTCTTGCTAACCAGTATCGACAACGGCGCCCCGATTGGCTCCCTGATATTCTGCCTCGTGGCTTTCTTCGATGGGATCCTAAGCGATTTGACCCCAGCGTGGAGGGTTCCCACGGCGATGTTATCGATACCTGGAAAGACCGTTGCCCCGGCCTTCGCCTCAAGGACCCCTTTTATAACCCCGTCAATGACCCACTGAAGATCAGTAACCTTGATGCCGAAGTCCTTGAGCCCCTTAAGGAAGCCCTTGGTGACGGTTCTGTCAAGATTAAGAATGTTGTCTTCATTTTGATGGAGAGTCTCCGCCAAGAACTCTTCCCCCTCCGCCAGGGTTCCGAAATCCACAAAACCATTCTCAACTCCAATGACGAATCTGACATGGAACACGTGAATGCTCTGCTATCAAAATTGACGCCTCATATCGAGAAGATCACTGACGTTTCCGGAGACTTCAAGGATGCCGACGGCAACGCTTATGAGACGCCTGAGCTGAAGTGGAAGGATCAAGCGAAGCCAGGTTTTGGTGGTATGAACGTCAAGGGCTCCTTCACCATGGCCACCATGTCAACTAAGAGTTTTGGCTCCAACCACTGCGGCGCCTGGCCCATGCCTGTGGAGAAGTTCGATGAGGCCGACACCGACAGCTACCAGCCTTGCATCCCCCAGATCCTCGACCTCCTCAATCAAGGAAAGGACAACGCTACAGATTCCGAAGATTACAAGGACTGGCCATGGCACCCTGCGCTGTTCGAGGCTGAGACCGAAATTTACGATCGACAGGAGGTTTTCGACCAGAAAATCGGCTTCAAGCACATTGTGTGCAGAAAACAGCTTGAGGAAGACTGGCGATACAACAAATCCGACCCCGCTTACAAACTGGTTAATTATTTTGGCTTTGCCGAACCCGTTCTGAAGCCATATATCAAAGATTACATTACAAACGCTACGGCCAACAAGCAACGCATTTGGATGTCGCATTTCACGAGCACAACACACCACGCCTGGGACACCCCCGACTCTTTCAAGACCGAAGATTATCTCCCCAACACCGGAGTCGATGGCTGGCACAGAGACTTCAACAAGTATATTAACACAATCCGCTTTCATGATCAGTGGATGGCGGAGCTCATGCAGCTTTTTGATGATTTGGGCATCTCTGACGAAACGCTGATTGTTTTCGCCGGCGATCACGGCCAAGCTTTCAAGGAGGATTTCCACAAAACTGGAACATATGAGATCGGACACATCAGCGACTTCCGTGTCCCCATCGTCTTCAGGCACCCACATCTCCCGCGGATCCAGCACGAGGTCAACGCTTCCACCATTTCCATTCTTCCGACCATTCTCGATCTACTTATTAATAGCGGCTCTCTCAACGAGGACGACAAGTACATAACTTCCGATTTAATCCAAGACTACGAGGGCCAGTCTCTTATTCGACCCTACAAGACGTCCCACAACGGCCGCCGCGCGTGGAATTTTGCCGTCATCAACTCGGGCGCTGGCATGCTTGCCGTCACATCTGCAGATGTGCAATGGCGATTAGTCATGCCTCTGAACAAAGTGTTTGAGTACACATTCACCGACACCAAGAACGATTCAGAGGAGCGCGATCCCACAACAGCGTGGACTGCAGAGAAGCTCGCCGAGGCTGTGGAGGTCAGGTACGGTAAAGGGGCGGCCAAATGGGCAACAGAAGCTGTCGAGGTGGCAAAGTGGTGGAGTTTGGAACGCCAGCGACTGTGGAGATATCGCTTGTTATCCAAACACAAGCCTCCAAAGCCCCCTGGGAAGCCCCCTCATGATGATAAAAAGCACGAACATAAAGATCACAAACCTCATGATGATCAACATCACTAATTCATACGGCATTTCTGCATTTTTGTTTAGCATCAGCATATAGCGTTAGTTGGTTATCTATAGACTTGACATTTTTATATTATTTTTACTGGACATTTGTAATAGTTATCCCGCAGCTTGTCCCCAGTGTGTTCCTGAGCATATGCCACCACCTTTGAGGTTTGCTTTTAGTCTCGTTGCCTCGACTGTTGCCCGGTCTCAAATCACCCAGTGCTTACTTGCCCTGAGTGTTTCAACTACGGTCAACAAAACTCTGTTGTCCACGGGCCAATTAGCTAAGTCTTTGTATCTACAGTGTCGAACTCAACCAATTCCAGATTAGGTCATTCGTTATTATAGGTATGGCGAACTCGGGGGCAGCCTTGCCTCTGGATACTGGTATATAAGTGCGAGCAACTGTTTGATTAGGTGTTAGAAATAAATCATGAATGGAAATTCCATCATTATATTTTGACCTCAATTGAGGAGGAGACGTTGTGCAATGATGCAGAGAATCTGTAATTTATTTACTACATGGACTCACATACCTCATCTTGCAAGTGTATCTGCACTTGCCCGCGTGTAGAAACCACATGGAGCCCAGGATGTATCGCTTGCAAGGCAAGAAGGTATCTCCGCTTGGTCTATTGCCCTGTCATCCCTACCCTAAACTAACAACACTTACTTTACATCGCCTCTCGGCCAAAAATAGAAGACGAAAGAAATGAAAAAGAGCAACAAAACAGCTCATTAGTGAAATAAGTGGTCTCAAAAATTTTATGTACTTCATTGTTATTTTGGTTCGATATTGAACTCCTGGTGAGATCTTGGTTATGGTTCTGGAAACGAAATAGTGGCTACCCAAAAATGCTATGCCCTGGCGGTTGTTGAATAATGACGGTCTGTTGGAACGGTATCGTGTGTAACCGTGAGAGGAGGTTGACCCGGGCCCCGGAGGGTGTATTGATCCGGGCTCCGGGACCGGCCTCACTTACAAACACACAAGCAAGCCATCTATAGCTAGAGAACTTAAGAACAACATGAACAACACAGACTATGATGACTTGATATGCCCTCTTTGCGATAGTATCAACGTGATCTTTGCTGTGTTTATCATACCCGGGACCTACCCACACGGTCATTGTGGATGAGTTTGACTTTGAATATAGCACATGTTCAGAATGACACTTTTTTTTCAAAAAAAAAAAACAAAAAAAAAGAAGCGGCAGTATGCGTGTCGCAAGAAGAAATAACCTCGAAGTTGAAGCAAATTGAGCCTAGGAGGCAGCTTCTGTGAATCATATCGTAGTACAAGAAACATTACGTCTAATTTTCTATCTGCAATCTAACCTGGAATTTTCTATGCGAATACCTATAAATCTAGTGATCTGGCTTTGAAACCCCATGGCGGGTGTCTAATTATATACCTCTATTCTGTTTTGGTGTTGGGCTTTTTACCTCGAGTCCCCTATTATACTCGGAACCTTCATTCTTCCCCCATCTCTTCAATGGCAGCAGCAGCTCGAGCAGCATATTTACACTTCTTGCGTATACCAGCTCCATATCGAAACAGAATAAATGGCATTGGCGTGCAGGCAAGGGCTAAAAATGCTGGAACTGAGCTGGCCCATTGAGTACCAAGCTTTTCGTACATTTGTTTTGTGAACATCGGGAAGGCTGCGCCAAACAGAGACCTCAGGACGGTGTTGGCCGCCAAGGCAGACGCAGAGTATACAGTATAGGAATCAATCAGATAGCTGAAAACTGACGTGAATATCATTGACATTCCAAAACCGAAAGGAACACCAGCTGCGATGGGTGACATCCAGTGGATGGACTTGTACGACGTCCTGAAAAGTATACAGATTAGAGGGGACTTCAACTCCAAATATTGGGCACACTTACCATGCGAACCAGAACATTCCGATGGGCAGAGAGATTCCTCCTATCATGCCTCCTGGGAGACGATACTCCGGTGGCAGGACTCCATTGTTGGCCTTTACCGTCTTTTTTACGTACCAAACGTTGATGGCCCCAATTGCTGGAATGGCAGCAAACATGCCAATAGCGACACCAAAAAACGCCAAACCGCCCTTGCCCGGAGACCAGCCTCGTTCAGATTGGAAAACTACGGGGAATGCTCCAAAAAGAAGGTAAAGTGTTCCGTAGACAATGGCTGTATATATCGACAAGATCAAGACGATCGGCTCGATGAACAGCAGGGCCCATGGGCGGATCAGGGCTTTTTTTAAGATTTGAGAAGGCGCAGGCTGTCCGCCTTGAACCGCGGCTTTTGTTTTGTAAACCTTTCCAGTCTGTTTGGAAAGAGCAGCGGCGCGATGTTCGAGAATGACTGGCGCATATGTCTCAGGGACCATGAGAAACCCCATTATCCAGGCCACGCCAGCAAGGATTGCCATCAGACCCATGACCTATTTTCGTACAGCCAAGTAAGAAAGTGTTGTTTATCGCGTTCATTAAAATATGCCCACTCACCCATTTCCAACCCTGGCCGGTGCTGAGGTACCCGCCAATAAATGGGCCCAGCGTCGGCCCCATTGAAGGCGCAAGCGAAAAAATGCCCATAGCGACGCTGCGCTCTTTCGCCTCGAAGACGTCGGAGATAACGCCTCCCGCGTTTGTCAGGGTGGACGAACCAAAGGCGCCGGCCAAGAAACGCAGAACGAGCAGGGTTGCGACACCGTCATCAGCGGTGCAGGCCGCACTGAAGACCGCGTAAGCTCCATAGCTGAAGAAGAATACGATTTGCCGGCCGTATATTTCTGAGAGAGGTGCCCAGAGGAGTGGGCCAAGTGCGAAGCCGAGAACATACAATGCTACGCCGCCTGTCATCAAGGTTTGGCTAGCCTGGAAATGTATCATAAGTTCCCGCATGGCCCCTGTACAAATTCCCGACAAAGGTTAGCGCGGGTTCTCACAGAGAGAGCGAAAAGCAGCGTACCAGTGAAGGCGCTGGAACTAAAGGCAACACCAAAACATGTTACGGCCGAAGTCATAACAATCATCCATCGTAGCCCCTTTGACCAGTTGAACGGGTTGCCGGCGTCTTCGTGTATCCATGTAACGATGTAGGGATCTTCTGTTGTTCCGCTGCCTCGATATTCGTGATTTAGTACCGCGTCGTCGATCCTCGCCCTGTCGATGAGCAGACGCCAAAATGGCAGAGTCGGGTTGGTTCCTCTGAGGGTGTTGTCGCTGATAGATTCGGGTGCTGTCCCATCTCCCTCGGTTCCAGGCTCCGCAGAGCCTTCGGACTTTTGGCTCCGCGCTTTGTGAGGTGATTTGAAAAGCATCTGGGCCAGTTGTTATTGTTGCTGTCTGGTATTGTGAAAACGACCACTCGGATATTTCTCTGTCGCCGCGTCGAAGCTAATCAAAACATCTTTATATGATCAGGGACATAGGTCATCCATCCATTAGACTTTTCGGTAAAAACGGCAGCATTAGGCCGTATCAGGACCCTTGTTGATAACGTGATAATTGCGTTTTGCAAGGCGACTGATCTGGGCTTTCCTGCGGCTGCGGCTGACACCGCGTCATAAAATCCACAGTCGGCCAATCTTGGCGCATCACCCGACGATGGAAATAGAGCAAGCCGAGGAAGTGACAAAATCTGGTGCTTGGCATCTGCCTTGTCAGGCCAAACAGTGGGCGTGGGCAAATTCACGTGTCACCAGATTTGCAGAAGCTCAGCTTCGATGAACCCATATTAAACCCGGGCGTTCCGACAACAAGGCATACCCTAGTCGGTGGAGTCGATCTCAACGTACGACCGGGCTTTGTCGTTGACGGAATTCGCTCTCATTTAAAACCCCTATTTGCCTGGAGGCTTCAAGTCCGCTGTTATCGCTGTTGATAAGCGCCGAATCCCGATGCTCGACGGGCAGTCAGTATGCACACACCGAAAAGGTGTCTATTTTAAGCATAATCATCACGATTTAGTTTCCAATTTCTATCTAGATAGCTTGCTTTTAACACTGGAGTAATGAAAGCCCCGATAAAAGATCATTTCACGTGTTTCATGCTCTTTTTTACTCTTTAACTGCTGAGAGCTATATTGTCTCGGTTGGCATGTGATGAAGAGGCGGATTTTAAACCCGAGAAAATCATTTCGGATATGAAATGGATGTTCACTGACGGTCCAATCGTCATCACGTTGTTCGCCCGATTAGTGGAACCTGGAAAAGCTCGAGCCTTTTCAGCACGCGTCAAAATTGTGCCTTATTCCTATCTTGAGAAGCCTCGGTTTCGGATCTAGGAATGACTGGATTGGAAGAATAACACGCAAGATAAAATTTGCCCAAGTGAACATCGAGATCCATCAGTGATGATAGTTTCCAGCGCTTACCATAAACTGCAATGTATTGTATTCTCGTTCCGTTTCTATTGATTAGTTCGGGCGGGTAAAAATCTTTTGTGCCGGGGAGATGCGAAAGCACATGAAAGAGCACTGATACCGGGATCAAACGTAGATTAATGTTTGTTAGAATTCGAGCACTAGCCAAATTCTGAGCTTTTTTTGTTTCTTTCTGCCAAGAAATATTGAGGGTTGCTTTCAAATGCTTCCAAATATGACTGCTTGTGCCACTTTTTGTGCATTGCGTTTTCTGACAAAACAATATCTATCAATAGATATATTGCACTCCATGGTGTGGGCGGAGACAGGTTTTAAGCTACAGTTTGACCGCTGGATCCATTCAATTCTTCATTTCAGCTCTTGGCCACTCTGGGTTCAATGCTGGGCCCGGGCGCTCTCGATCCCAAGCCCATTTCTCTACCAATTCAGGAGATAGAGCGCCTTCGAGCATTTGTACGATATATTTCCCAAGGACAGGAAAAAGCTTGTAGCCATGAAATGAACCACACGTCGCAACATAAAGTCCCTTAGCTGCCGGGTGTGGCGAAATGATAAAGTCCCCACTAGTCGTGAACGCGTCCCTGCAAACCAAACTCGTCAGTGTCGTTATTGCGCATAACCAAAGATTCCGCTCACCAACACACACGGTATTTCGTCATTTTCCAGTCTTTACTCTCGGGGCCGTAAAATACCCTTTTCGCATGGGTGATATCTTCCTTCAATTTTCTTGACACCTTCCATTGGGCGTAGTGTGGCTCCGGAGGCGGTGTTGATATATAGCGCCCAGGTAACACCTCTCGGGTGTTTCTGAAAATGGTCTGCCCCCACCATCTCAGTTCCCTAACCGGATTGGGAGGAAGGCTGCCAATGAATGGCCCTATTGAAACAATTAGTCTGCGAGTTTAAGCGCAAGGAATTTGGAGTCTTTACCTGTTTCTGCAGTATAACCCTGGGATCCGACTGGCATGTCGGCAAATGCCTTGTATGACTCCTCATCGAGCTGTGTCATTCCAGTTGTAATGCCACCAGCGACGATCCTTGGCCCTACCCGAAGGCCAGTTTTCCCACTAGTTGCAGCGCTGAACTCGAGTAACTTGGATGTGTATGCTCCAGTACAAAGAATAACGTTGGATGCTTTGAGAATGGTCCCAGAGACTGTCTTGAGTCCGTAGTAGTTTTCATGCTCATTGAACTGTAACATTGTGACATCTGCTGTTACGTATTTAACACCCAACTCCATCGATTTGCGTGTGATGGCCAATAAACAATCACTAGCCGCAGCCTATCCACTAGACTTGTTCACGAGAACTTCTTTGACACCAGTGTAATTAGCCTCATCGAATAGCCCATGGTATAATTTGCGAGCTTCTTCGATTGTTGGAATCGGCTCTCAATC
>NAJI01000165.1:0-215389 GCA_002179835.1 Calonectria leucothoes | reverse complement strand
GCGGCTCGCCGGCACTCAGCATCATGCGCAGACGGGGCTGTCCCGTCCATCCGCTCTCGAGCAGCATCTGCCATGCCGTAGGAGTCCCCTGCAGCGTGTTAATCGAGTAGCGCTCCAGTAGCTCGACAATGGTGCTCGGGTCCTTGACCTGCTGCGCCTGGGCGATGACGACGGTGGCGCCGCACAGCAGGGGCGCAAACAGCTCCATGTAAGCCATGTCAAATGTAATCGTCGTCACGGCCAACATTCGATCTGTCTCGAGGAAGCTTGGGCCCTTTTTCACCGACAGCAGCACATCCGACAGGGCGCCATGGCTCAGCTCCACGCCCTTGGGCTTGCCGGTAGAGCCCGACGTGTAGAGGACAAAAGCAAGCTCCTCGTGGCTAACCTGTATTTGGGGGTTTCTGTCTTCAGCAGCAGATGACGAGTTTGACGCATCTTGGGCGTCCTCTATTAAAGCCATGTCGACGTTAAGGCTCAGGTCTTTCCAGGGGGACATGATGTCTGCTGTGGTGTTGTGCATGACAACCAGGGACGGTGTGGCATCGTCAATGTTTTGCTTGATGCGCGAGGTAGGAAAGGATGGGTCGATGGGCACAAATGCAGCCCCCGCCTTCAGAACTGCCAGCAGCACTGCGACGAGGTTGATGGACCGATCGATCGACACGGCCACCAGGTCGCCGCGCTGGACGCCTCGCTGCATCAGCATGTGGGCAATGCGATTTGAGCGCGCATTGAGCCCTGCGTAGGTAATCTCGGTATCAAAACATACGAGAGCCGTCTTTTCGAGATACCTCTCTGCGGCTTCCTCAATCAAGTGGTGCACGCAGTGTCCCATCGAGGCAACATCAACGGTGTCGTTGACGGCATCGCTCAACGCCTTCCTCTGCTCTTCCGAGAAGTCCTGCATGATGGGGGGCAGGGAAATATATTATTTTTGTGGAACAAAAAGAAGGAGAGGGGGGGGGGGGGGGCGCTTCAAAGAGTTGTCTTTGCAGCGAAAGACCACAATGCTTGATAACAGCTCCCTGTAAGCCTGGGCATGGATACACCTTATATCCACCATTGGAGGCCATATTGAAGAATCTTGCCGTCTGTTGTAAAAGCGCTTACTAACACAACACGACAGAGAGAACCTTGTCTGCAAGTCTCAGATTGAAAAAAAAAAGGTCCAATGTACGGCCGCCCAGGACCCTGCCAGTTTCTTGTTGTCGGCCGAGCCAATGGCCGGCACGAAGAGTCGATCCCTCTCGCTGGTTCCCTCTCCGTGGGTTCGATTTCCGCCTCTTATCGACCAAGTCTGCGACTGTTTTAGGCCCGCCCCATCTGACAAGGGGAGGCGTGGGGATGGAACCGGATCCTCCGTGGCCGATGGCATAGCTTTCAACTTGACCTCACCCTACGGGGTGGTGACACATTTCCAGCACGGGCATCGATATATTCGGTTGCTTAAGAGCTATGGGACTCATCTTTCTCCTGAGAACTTTTGTTTATCTACATGTTGTACAACGCTTCGTGTTTTCTATCATCCCTGGTTGCACAACATCAGTTATTCGGTCAAATGTGATAACTCGCCTGCTGTCTCTATCTCCGAGAGAATTTCATTGAGCCGGACATTCCACAACTGCTTTTTACATGCAGCTACAGGGGCAGGGATAGGAACTTGAGCATTTGCTTTAAAAAAAAAAAATGTTTTTTCTTTCAGATCTGTTTGATTTTTGACGTCCTCGTGCATGCATCTGCGCCACGGCGCCTGATTCCGTGTTGTTTGTTGTTGAGAGAGTCCAAAACACAGGAAAGACACAGAAGGACAGGGTCTCTCAATTGACAAACTAATCAAATCAAATAGCCTCTTTTGGTATATGGCCTCAAGCCCCGTCAGCTGTTTTCGATCACTCTCCATGCTTCAAAAAGATCCGATGCGCTAGGTTCGCAGGCCATACTAAAAGCGGTCGGCGCTAAACTCGACTTGCCTTGGAGGACTTTTTAAATCGGCCGCCGCCTAAAAATGGAGTACTAAACAACTTCACAGGTTGACCCATGATCTCACCGCCCTTGTAAGGGCTGGTGGCCGTGGAGACGACGTGCCCGGTGGGATGGATAGATGGGGTCTTCACATTGTGCGCCACAGCAGTGCAAGCGCTACTTTAGCACAAATGCAACAATGATCATGGATGGTGCACCCCGGGCAATTCGAACTGCCAGTCCTCCTGCGGGGACATTTGGTTGCATGAGTGGCCCTACTAGAATACATACATACCCGCTATTGAATGGGAATGGGAATGGGAATCGCGGATCAGGGTCTCGGCCTTCTGGTGCCATTGCGGAGGGCATGGCCATGGGAGAGACAAAGACGAACAGTGAGAGGGGAATCCCGTCGAGGTTGTGCAGAGTGGCAGGACAATGTTGCAGGGAGCTGAAGCAATGTCATCCGATCGGCGCCGCTTCAATTGGACCAAATGACGCCAGACGCACTCTTCTCACCCTGCAGTTGGGCCGCCCTTCGATATTGGCCATGGCGTCAAGCCACGCAGGACCCTCTCGTATTTCCTATTGCAGATCCAACAGGCCAGTAGCGCACCGTCTGTGTGCCGTGTTGCTGGTGTGGCTTTCTACATAGGCGCTGTGCTGCGTCTTTAATGCCGTGTGTCCTGCGCGTGTGCGAGATCGCCACCACATGTGGCTGTTCGCAGTGTGCGTATACGCAGCATCCGGAACTCTCAGTTGGGGTCAACCAATCTGCACTCCCCAACACCAACACGCCTCTCGTGGAACACGTCCTACAAGGCACAGCGTTGCGGCTCCGCCAGTCTAGCCCACAACATTCATCCCGTGTCTTGGCTTGTGCTATTATCCAACCAGCGCATGCAGCCCCCTCCTGTGTGACCACCCACCGGGTAGCTGGATGCAGATTTTTCTTCTTCATCATGTTTCTTGATTCAGAACCAAGACCCCACATCACACAACAGTAGATTTTCTTTCTTTTCTCCCTTTTCGGTTGCCGTTGCGGATTCCTCACGAAAAGAAAGCAAAACGGAGGATAGCAAACAAGAGGTGCACCGTATAGATATCAAAGTAGGCGCTATTTTACCACCATCTCGGACCATTCGTTTCCTCCATGCAAATACCCCATGCCTTACTCCTTGATCATTCCTTCTCAAGCTATCCAAGCACATATTCATCCATCTATTCAACCAACCCACACTCCAAATCACTATGCGTGTCGCGATCGCAGGCTCTGGTGACTTGGCTCGCTACGTGAGCGAAGAGCTCCCCAAGTTTGGCCACCAGGTCACCGTCCTGACCCGAAGCCAGAAGCCTCAATTCGAGCTACCGGGTGTTAGCCAATATGTCACCGACTACACACCCGAATCACTGAGTGTAGGTCTGGCCGAGTGCGAGGTGCTCATCTCCACCATTTCGGGTTTTGACCAGGCCTACACGGATGTGCACCGCATCCTCATCAAGGCTTGCCAGCAGAGCCCCAAGTGCAAGCGCTTCGTGGGCTCCGAGTACGTCGCCGACATTGAGACATACCCGGACCAGCCGGGCTACTACTGGCAGGCCCGCGAACCTATCCGTCAGGAGCTCCGCGAGCAGACGGAGCTCGAATGGACCCTGCTCTCGATTGGCTGGCTGGCCGACTATCTCGTGCCGTCCAAGAACCGCTACATCAAGGACTTTGGCGACCCCCATCCTCTCAACCTGTCCACGGGCCAAATCACCATCCCCGGCTCCGGAAACGAGCCCACAGACTTCACCTGGGCTCGCGACGTGGCCAAGGCCCTAGGCGCCCTGGCTGCCAGCCCAGTTACATGGGAGCCCTACACGTACCTCTCGGGCCAGCACGCGACCTGGAACGAGGTTGCTGCCCTCCTCAAGAATACCACGCACCCTGACCTCAAAGAGGAGCACGTTTCGCTCTACAGTAGCTGCGAGGCCTACAGGGCCGCCAAGGACGAGGACGCCGAGATCACGGCACTCACTCAGATCTGGTCGTCCAGCGGCACCAGCGCATTGCCTGTGGATAGGGTCCAGGCCCACAAGCAAAAGTACTTTGCCAGCGTCGATTTTAAGACTCTGCAGGATGGCCTAGCTGAGCTGAAGAGCAATGCCGACGTGATTGTGTAGGTGTTTGTTTGAAGCAGGAAAGCAAAGAGCGAAATACAGATAGGTAGCCATGTAGCTTGCTCTAAAACAACCACCCAATAACAATTGAAAAGTGCTTGCAACCCGTCCCTCTCTCCTGTAATCCGTAGCCACAAGCCACCTCGGAGTGTCTCACACCCCCACCTCAACTCAACGTCAAGAATTCTCCGCGTTGTCTTCTCCGCTCCAATTGAACTTTTGTTTCTCCGCGCGCGAAAACGTGGAGTAGCGCCCGGGAACGGAACAGGGCCGACTCAACTAAAGTCTGGCCACCATCACGTTGACGTACTTTGCAAAACAAGAATTCCGGACTAAGAAGCGAGGCATCTTGAATTGGGTAGAAAAGAAAACATAAAACAGCAAGCAAGCCACCACCGGAACACAAAGGCGAGTGGCTTCCCGCGCTAGATGCGCCGCGGAACCCAGCCGTGCACGCCATGCAAGGGCGGGGCGTCTATCTCTCTGTGCCGTCTCTGTGTTCCAGGGGGAGAAGAGTCGAAATATGTCGCGTCCAGGGGGGAAAGGACATCCCAATAGTGGAATATTGGTGCAACATGCCGACTTCGTTCGCCAGGAGAGAAGTCACACACATGCAGTCGGCGGGAGATTTTGGCGGGTGCCAAGATGCAAGCAGACAAGGGTCCGCAGAGGGAATTGTGTCAGATCATACATGGTTTTAACATGCTCAAGCGTTTTGGACACACCTTACATTCTTGATAAAGACATATAGAACTTGATAGATTCTCCACCTGGCAGAAGACCAAGAAGCAACGCAGCCCCATGCCCATAGGCCGATTTTGCAGGATTCCCCCATATTCGATCAGAACTACATGTGGGCCGCGGCCGGTTTAGTGGGAAATGGCTTGCATCTGGCTTGCATCTCGCCAGCGCCCATCATCTGTCGCAAGCTGCAAGACGGACGAAATTCCGAGCTCACGCCCCTTCGCTCCGCTTTCCTCCACCCGTCACCGATGTCAAAAACTTGCTCAACTATCTGGTCCACGAAATACTAGTGCCAAGAAATAGCTTCATGCGGGGCCTCCTGTACAAAGGCCACACCGGGCGCCGATAGCGGTCCGTTGATCTTTCTCAAACTCGGCACCTCCATCACCAATTACCCAGCTCCAGCAAGGGTAGGCCCTGTAGAGCTTTTTTTCTTTTTACCTTGACCTATTCACCCAAGCAGCATCGTGCTTTCTTCAGCTTCCTAGCTCTGCGTTACATGTTTTGGTGACACCAGTCTTCATGCGCGCCCCGTTCCACCTGCACACACGGGAAGAGTCCCACTCACACTCAGCTCTTAACGCTCAGCTCACGTCGAAAGACCTCACAAGGTGGCCCGCCTGTTCAGCTCGCTCTCCTCAACATTGGTGGCGAAAGGTCTGCATGCCTCTCGCACGAGTATTCAGATCGTCTCCATGAGGGTTCTAACTTCTAGGCCGCCGTCCGTCCTCCCTATCCTATCCATCTTCTGTCCCGTGCAGTAGGTGTGGTCACTCTAGCAATGGCATCATTGAAAAATACTTGTCATTGAAGGTAAAAAAGCTCAAATACGCTAGGCATCTCTTAGTTCATTTATGCTCCTGACCTGTCTTTCGCCAAAGACACAAAGCTCGCCCTAACACATCTACACTACTCACAACACCGTATGCCTGCGAATTCAGCACTTCAATATTTCAGATCAAGCTGGACCGCTTTTGTTTCAGGGAGCTGTCCTAAGCTTTGGAGACATTGGACATGCTTGTAATTGAACTGAGGGCGTGAACGAAATGTGCTTCAGTTGCCTCAGTAGAATAAGAAAAGCTGACACGAACAATCTGATGACGCTTTATCTATTACAGCTACGGTCACAAGCATGGCTCAATAAACAGGGAACGCTCTCAAGCATTACAGCTAGATATCCATTCAATGTCAGCAATCTCTTGCAGAAGTACTTCCCGTACATGAGGCCAGCACGGCCTCATGTCCTTACCACCAATACGGTACCGTTACAGATCAGCCAATATTGTCCTTTGTGTTCTTGCCAAACCTTCTATGACCTTAAGGGACCTTTGTGTCTAAGCTCCATCAGTATGACAGGGCTCAAGCGCAGCTCTGGCGGCCGCGCTTGCCTAGTAGATATCGCCTGAACAATAAATTCAATATGAACCCTAGCTCATCTTTTCGGAGTGTGTTTTGCATTGGAATTGGTTGCTGAGGCCATCTTTTTATTGTGATTGAGATCCATTGGGGAAAAGGGCTCTTTTTCACAGTTTTTATCTTGCATAGTCTCCAAGTTGATAGTGTGATGCGAGGGCAATCGTACCTGGATTTTACACAGTCCATTGTAGCTCCATAGGTGACCGTGTTGAGCTGTTCCTACAGTATTAGGAATTTTAACATTACATGCATGAACCCCAGCTCATCACGATGCTACTAACAAGGAGCAGTGATCGAGATTACATTTGATGAAATTTTGAGTGATAGAAGGTGTATAAATAAACCCATTTTTGTTCCTTTCTACCTGTCTCATCATCAAATCCATAGCTCGTATTGGGTCAATGGCGTCGTACTAACCCCAAAGGCCGTCACCACCTACAACCTCTCTCATCTGCCAGGATTCTCACCTATAGACTTATAGTGATTTTTTTTTTAGATGTTCCTTTGAATTGAATTCTGTTAGTCTTTGGAATTCTTTAGCCTCTTGCTGGAACAACTACTCGCTACCTCCAATTATGCTTCGCTTCGTTCGTCCCGCCTCGAATTGCACATACAACAACAACCCATGTCATGAACTAACCAGGCGGCATCGATCCAATAGCTACAATCCACATATTTTTCTGGGTCTCCATTCGCACGAACCCGGTTCCTCGGTTATCCGCAGTCCAGAACATCGATTCTGGAGCCAAACGCCCGAACAACGACTGTATTCACTCTGGGGTGTGCATAAGATGAGCGCCCCTGCATGACGCAACCGTTGCCACACGAGATATCATGGCTAGCTGCATAGCCCATAAGTCTCAGATGTCATAGGATATGTATGTCATCGAGTCGTCCTCCCGTCAAGTCGTTGAGCTGCCAGGCTACCATGGCCAACAACGCCAAGGCCAGTCATTGTTGTATCCGATAAGCCTTCTGTCACGGAACACTACATACTTCCTTATCCACATCGGGGTAGGCGGTTTCGGGACGGGATGGTCTTCTATGAATAGGTGAAGGTCCGAGATCGAGTCTAGCCAGCTACCCTGCAACTCGCCTTGACCTTTGTAATGGTCAACGTCCCAGAACACGCCTCGCTAATCGCATCGCTAGCGACCGTTTACGAAGCCATGTTTATTTTAGGCAAGTAAAGTATTGGTTAATGACATTGTGGTTCAATTTCTTGCTAACACGCATACTAATCAACGGCTGTGCTGTAGCCTGTGACGGACACAGCTTCAACCATTAACACCCATTTAACCATACCTAGGCTAATGAGTTGACACTACACCACAAAACTCAAGGGACATAGATGGTGAAAAATACTCGACTAAAATTAGAAGGCGCATACCAGATTTAGTTATTGGTTATCAGTGTACAAGAGCTGTGCCGTGCCATGTCTAATGATGCTCGTCGGCTATTTACTACGCCAAGTGGAAAGGCGAGATGGAAAGGAACTAGGCCTCTTTTGGGGCATTTTTACCGACGGCGCTAGTGTCTTCCCGTGTTTGATGCGTATAAATGTAGAGGCTGTCTTCCCCCCTTTGATGTTTTGATAGCGCACGCTGCTGTATTTGCCGTCGCAGTTTCGGTCCGGCGTGAACGGAATGAACGAAAGCGGGGCTCCTTGACCAATTCCAGGAACCAGGTCGACATCTTGTTCACCATGCCGAGGCCCGATTGAGTTGGTGGTGGAGGTGGAGCATGATTTGATTGGACAGAGCTACCGCACTCACGGCATTCGAGAAGCCAGCTCGGAAGGTTTATCAGACGACAAGTTCGACAACTGATCATCGCCCCTGCTCAGTATTACACCATGGCATCAAAGTTGACCATGCTTGGCCATTGCTACGGTACTGTAGCCTTGTATGGTCGGGTCGAATGCCTTTTCAGTGCTGCCGTCACAGGTTTGATTAGACCTGAGGCCCTCAACGTCTTGCAGCCTCGGTCACATCACTACCATGAGGGGAAAATGCCCAAATACGAAGTAATGGACAACCAAATGAGGCAATTATGGGGCATTGCTCTTCAAGACAAAAGTAGACAAGTATTTCTCACATATGCGTGTCTGATCTGCACCATGCTGCCGTGCATTCTCCCACACTACTGAAGCTAGTTCCGGTTGCAGTCTCAAACCGCCAACAACCAGCCAACACGCGCTCTCACGACGCTCCGCGACAGCCCCCTCAAACTGAATGTCGCCTCATACGAAAGCAAAAGGAGGAAAAAATGAGTTTCTATTACGCAATCGAAGCGAACGTGCTCTTATAAAGAGGGCCCTACCCTAGTGGGGCGTTGCTGTGGGCCTCGTCCGTCTCCGTACCCGTGTTTGGTGATGGCATGGGACGAGGCGCGTCGCTCGACGTGTTTGTTGCCGTTGTTGTCTGGATGCCTTGACCGAGACTGCACGCCGATAAGATGATGACGCCCGAGTCCAATCACGGCCTTTTGGGTGCCAGCCTGCCACCCAAGGACACGACCGTCAAGGCCTTCCCCAACGATGACACGCAGCGCAGCATCGAGGAGGGCGAGGCACGCTTCCGTCGCCTGGGCTGGAAGCGCCTCGCCGTCGTCCTGATCGTCGAGGCCATCGCCCTCGGGAGCCTGAGCCTGCCCGCCGCCTACGCCACCCTGGGAATGGTGCCCGGCGTACTACTAACCGTCTTCCTCGGCCTCGCCGCCATGCAGGCCAGCTACACCATCGGAGCAGTCAAGCTCAAGTTCCCGCACACAAAGCACTATGTGGAAATTGGCCGCCTGATGATGGGCTCGTTTGGCTACCACCTCTTCAACGTGGCCTTTGTGGTGCAGCTGATTCTCGTTGTCGGCTCGCACTGCCTGACGGGAAAGATTGCCTTTACCACCATTACCGAGAGCGACGTCTGCTCCATCGTCTTCAGCATTGCGTCCATGGTCATTTTGCTTCTTCTGGCAATTCCTCCGTCCTTTACCGAAATAGCAATCCTGGGGTACATCGACTTTGCCTCCATCATCCTTGCCATTGGAGTCACCATGATTGCTACCGGTATCCAATCAGCCAACAAGCCCGGTGGGTTGTCGGCAGTGGCTTGGTCTGCCTGGCCAAAGGAAGGTGTCACGTTCAAAGAGGCCTTTTCAGCCGTCACAAACATTGTCTTTGCTTATGCCTTTGCAATTGCCCAGCCCTCGTTCATGGATGAGCTTCACACACCGGCGGATTTCAAAAAGTCTATCCAGACGATTGCCATTGTCGAGATTTTCATCTACACCTTGACGGGATCAATCATTTACGCATTCGTTGGCCAGGACGTCCAGTCACCTGCGCTGTTGTCTGCAGGCCCGCTCCTAGCAAAGATTGGCTTCGGAATTGCGTTTCCAGTCATCTTCATCTCGGGTTCTATCAACACTACAGTGCTCTCCCGGTATATCCATGGAAAGATTTACGAAAACTCGTATACCCGCTACATCAACACCACCAAGGGTTGGGTGACTTGGCTTGCCATTGTTAGTCTTATTTCCGTCATCGCATGGGTTGTGGCCGAGGCCATCCCCATCTTTTCCAATCTGCTATCCATCATCTCCGCGCTATTCGTATCTGGGTTCTCTTACTACATTCCTCCTATTATGTGGTTCGTGCTTCTCAAGGAGGGAAAGTGGCACGAGAAACACAACTTGCTTCCCAGCTTGGTCAATGCAGCCGTCTTTCTGATTGGATTTGTTGTGTTTGGATGCGGTACCTACGCAAGTATAGCTGAATTGGTAAGTCCACACTTGTTGGTGGCATAGGACAAAAGTTGACAGAGATTTAGGTTTCTCAATTTCGCAACGGCGAGGTTGGCACGCCATTTACTTGTTAGTAAAGATTACATTCATGTTGAGAAGAAGGGCCATATTGTATAATCAGTAACCAAATGTATATTTAAATTTTCTAGAACGAATAGGGATAAATCTCAGCCGCGAAGGGAAGGCTTGTATAACATTCAACTTCAAAGAAGCCTGATGGATTTTGGGTTGTAAAACGCAATATCGCATGTTGCAAGGTTAATTACTTATTTGGTCTATTCCCAACTATTTTAGGGAAACTCTCTACATACCTATGCTGCCTACACCCTCAAATTTTCAGCACTATGGCTATGCATTGGTGAAGCCATGCAACTCGATATCCTTTGATAACGCTTGGGCACCCTTCGTGTCCTAAAAACGGACAAAGAGTTCATCACAGCTGACCCTTCTATTATCCATCCCCTCAGTGTCAACTGAGAAGAAAGTTTCTTGAACAGAAAAAACACCCCAATCACAACTTGGAGCGCGTCTTGGGGAAAAAGAAATCGCACCACAGCCTTTATCGCGAGTGATGGCTCCGCAATGTGGCCAATCAGTCGTTCAGGCTCTCAATCCTTTTTGATCGTCAGAATCTACCACGACTGAGAATTGACGCCTTTGCCAGGGGGGCACCATTTTATCATCCAACACATTTGAGTTGGTGGATCCATTGTTCATGATATACAGCCACTCTACTTCCAAGGCTCGAAGCTTTGGATACGGTTGGTAACGTTAAAATTGGCTTGGGTCGAATTTCTTTTGAGAGAATTCGTCGTCGCTTATCAATTTTAAAAGACAATGACACAAATTTGAAGGAGGAGTAGTTTTCATCACGGTTTGCCAAGCTTGATTTAACTATTGAAAGGCGTCGAGAAGGCTTTTGGATGTCGACAATTCAACTCCGACTGAGAGAGGGAAAGGGTAGCCTGAGGGTCGTCCCCTTTATTTCTGCCACGACGTCAACCCGAGCATTACCCCAACCCATTCATGCCAAAATCCTAATCTAGGAGGGAATTCATGAATCACATTAAATGTAACAAAGATATTTGGTTACTAAGACAAAACAATGTAAAGATAGGAAGTTGAATGATATTTTAATTCCGCTTGATGTAAGTGCAGTGAAGTGTTAAATCTTTATTCCGCACGCTTGATTTTCTATACCACGACTTATAACATATGCTACATATGACAGAATCTGATTCTAGGTTGTTTGATCTAGAGTTGCCATCATATTCATGACCATTTTTCTTCTTTTGTTCTCTAGAGCGATTGTTGCGCCTGTCAAGACGAACTGGGTTTGTTTGCTAACCACTGGATGGAGGGGGCTCAGTTTTTATGACTAGATTGGTTCTTTGGGTGAGTTGGCCAGTATGGCTTCGAATACGGCACTGCGGCCAGCATGCTGCAATGTCACCAGACGAGGAAAATTACCTGCATCATGAAGGTGATATTGTGTGTGGTGCAAAAATAAAATAAAACTCCTCCATGACGGGTGGTTTACAAATCCCAACGATCCAAAAGTTGAACGTCTGGAAAAAGAGTCGCGAAGGTTTCAATCATTAGTACCGACATGTCTCACGTTATTCCGACAAACGCATTGACGTCTTCGCATAGGTGTGATTATTACTGTGGGCGTCGTACTGGCTCTTTCGCCCATTTGGATACTTCAAGCCATGCACTCGCTGCAACAGAAACTGGCAGTCATATCGGGCTTTGTTCCTGTATTTTTCCTAATTCTATCCTTTGCCATGGTTGCAAAACCAATTGAGGCTCTTGGCGCAACAGCAGCGTAAGTATTGCAACCATACACGTCCCGACTTTTGTGGTTCATTTGTTTTCAGATACACAGCAGTGCTCATGGTGCTTATTCAATTGGGAACGACAACCAATGCATAAAATGGCACGAGTTTAATGTCTGAAAGCACGGGAATTCTCAGACCTGACCTAGAATGCAACTACATGTACACAGTGAAACCACTGATAATTTACAATTTCAAATCAAACTGGGCAATATTCTTTACTCCAAATGAGTGAATTCAACTGAAAATTGACTCGACTTAAATCGCTTATTACACACGAGTTTTATTTACCTTGCTCTTTTTATCAAAAGTTGTCCAGCTCCACTAACAGGGGCATTTGTCGTCATTCCACCCAATTGATAAGACCCTAATTGGAATCAGTGGCCCACGTCATAGTAAGCAGAGGGTGAGCACAATCGAATCCTTTCTTTTTTTCGTGCAAAAACCGTCGTGACCCCGCAGAAGCAAGTGTTGATCATCTTGTCTCAAATTTACGTGTCCTGACGTTCATAGGCCAGAACCACACCGCCGCCGAACGCCACTGACCGAGCGAGCCCCCGTGAGCAAAAGGCGTCGGCCTGAAATTTTCTGCCGTGTAGCACTAGCAAACTAGGGCGAACGAAGAGGGATCGTCCAGACGGTCTGCTGAACGGAAAGCTTTTTGCATCCGTTGTTTTTTTTTTCTTGCAAAAAAAAAACAACATGGCATCGGCACCTCCCGCTTTCGCAGGGGCCGTGGCCAAGAATGCGACGTCGTCTCAGGGCATCCTCTCAGTCCTCGTCAAGGAGGCCGGCATCTCGACCAACGTCTACATGGGCGTCGCGGGCGTCGTCGCCGTCCTCTACCTGCTTGGCATAGCCTTAGCCCCACGTCTAGACGCTCGAGAACCGCCCGTGGTCAAGCCCACGGTCCCGCTCGTGGGCCACATCGCGGGGCTTCTGTGGCATCAAGCCAAGTATCATGTCATGCTGCGGTAAGCCTCATAGTCGTCGTCGGGGGCCAGAAGCGTGCGCTTTGCTAACGGGCTTCCCCCCGAAAAAAGTCGCAAGACGCGCCAGCCAATCGCGACGCTGCCCATGCTGACGGGCAAAATGTACGCCATCTGGGACCCCGCCCTCATCGCCGCCGGCTTTCGCAGCAAGACGCTGTCCACGACGCCGCAGGTCGTGGCCGTGACGCAGGGCCTGCTGCAGATTAGCGACGAGACCGACAGGGCCATGCGCGGCCCGCACGACGATGGCTTCCTCGTCGAGCGCATGTCCCGCACAATCATGCCACCGACCCTGTCTGGCGCAAATCTCCAGCTCATGAACCAGGTGGCCGTTGGGGAGTTGGCCGCCGATTTAAGCCGCGTGGAGTCTGAGAAGATTCCCAATTTGTGGCTGTGGCTTCGACGTTTAGTGACACTGCCAACCACCAAGGCCATGTATGGCGACGAGGACCCATTCGCCAAGAACCCACATCTGGAAGATGTCCTATGGTGCGTCATTGCTGCGCCTACTACAATCTGCCTCATGGTGAGCTAACTCGGTGCTTAGGACGTACGAATCCAACCTCCCAAGGCTCATCAGCAATATTTTCCCCAAGCTCATTTCTCCAGCCGGCCATCGTGCTCGCGAGGTTTTCGGAAAGACGCTGGCAAAGTACTACGGTGCAAGCCACGACCTCGATTCCTCGGCTTCTGAATTCGTACGTGCTCGCTCCCAGGCGCTTCGCGAGCTTGGCATTCCCGAGGACGAGATTGGACGCATCGAAATCATTCTGCCGTTTACCGCCATGGTCAACACCATCCCTTCATTGTTCTGGTTCTTTTGCTTTGTATTCTCCGATGCAGCCCTAGTCTCGCGGCTCCGAGAGCAGGTGGAAAAGCTCGCCACGCGAGATGGCCAGGAGGTGACTCTGTCTCTGGGCGCCATTGAAGAGCGTGCGCCGCTCTTGCAGAGCTGCTACAGGGAGATGCTGCGGTTGACTAACCACCAGGTGAGCACACGCACTGTCATGGAGGACACCGTCTTGAGCGATGGCCAGGGCAAATCCTATCTCCTCAAAAAGGATGCAGTTGTCCAAATGTCAATTGCCGCCGCGCATACCATTGAGGATATCTGGGGCAACGATGTCGATAATTTCAACCCCGACCGCTTCCTCAACTTTGGCAACCGCAGCGGCACAGACTCTGATGAGGTGAGTAGTCAAAAGGGCATCAAAGCTGCATTCCTACCATTTGGAGGTGGTCAGCACTACTGTCCGGGGAGAAACTTCGCCTATGCAGAGTTGATGGCAACCATGGCGGTGCTTCTGCTGGGTTTTGACGTCGCGCCGCTCGACGGGAAGTGGAAGATTCCGGAGTGGGCCACATGGTCGCTGATTGATGCCATCACTAAACCTGCTGGCCAGGGAGAAGGACTGGGCGTTGATATCAAGAGAAGAGAAGCATGGCGCGATGTGCAGTTTAAAGTTGAGATGTGAGCATGGCAACATGTCCTTTCTTTAGATGATAGAAGTCACCAACCAACAGACACACTGCTGAACTCGAAATGGAAAGGCTCAGGAAGAAGGAATGCAGTGCATACTGAGCTGGCTCAAATTACGATGAACCATGCCAGAAAGAATTAAGTACATTATTATGATAGCTGTTTCCCTTGGCCTTTTTTGTAGGAATGTATAGCCGCCCAGCTCCCATAATTTTTAAATAACCGATAAAGACAGATACCGTGTCGCTTGAAGCATAAACACCCCATTTTCGTACAACACTCCAATTAGAGCCGAGCATAGATCCTAAAGCTAGGATCATCTAGCTTCGTGGCAGGTTCAAACCATTCGCCATCGACGAGCTCCGAAAGGCAGTGACCATCGCTCAGCAAGCCACAGACGTCGGTCATCTGATCCGGTTTTATCCTGCCGTCCCAAACACATTTTCCGGACGAGTTGAGCCAGAGAACCCTGATGAGGTCTTCTTCTATGGCTTTCCTGTCGGCTAAGAACACCACCACGCGCGCCTCCCGCGATGCCACAACCACCTCGTCGGTATTTGATCCTACATGGCCCACGTAGTCGTCTGCATCGTCGAAAACACCTCCAAGGGAAGGCATGCGAGTCATAAGCTTGCCTACTGTCAGATCCTTTCCGTAGCTAGGCCCTGCGTCGTAAATAGAATCCTCAAGCACCATGTCGTCCTCGCAGGAAATATCCCCAACGTCACTCCGGCCTTTTAGCTGGAAGTAGCTCTCGTCCAGAGCGGGATCAAAACATGTGCGAATCCAAATCGGGTTAGATGTGCTCGCCTTGCAGCATATGTTGCGTTCGCGAACTGTCTGATGGGGCACCAGCACGCGCGCAATGTTATGCGGTGTGAGCAGCTCGCTGGGTATCCTTTCATCCTCGTTTGTGGAGCTCAGTTCTTGATAGTGCTGGGGGGCTCGGTAAGTAAAAAGTATGCCAGGGCCACTCGGTTATCGACACATACCTTGCGCATCTGTGGGGATAGTGATAGAAACTCTTTTGCAAGGTTGTTCCATTGCTGGCAGTCTTCGTCTGGGGGCTTTGAGTGGTTCCACCGCTCCTTGATTCCATCCAGGTCAGTTGTTGTCTCGCTTGTGGACCGCATAAGGACCCGCAAACTTACTAGCACGAATATGTCGAATGGGAACCGGCTGTACCGGGCATAGTCGTCCAATTCGTCATCTTCTTCTTCGTCTTGTTGCTCCTCTTCCTCGTCTTCTTCTTCGTCTATATCACCGTACTCCTCATCCTCTTCCCCATCATAGTCATATGCATCGCCATCGTCATCATCGTCGTCCTCAAACTCTTGGTTGTTTTCCTCGAATCCCTCCTCAAAAGCATCGTCGAGATCCTCATCGTAGTCGTCCATGATGACAATTAATACATTGATGTCCTTGGCTGAACTCATGAAACAAACAGGCCTGCTCACAAACCGTGAAGCAGGATGACGTACATGTAGATGCAGGACAGGGGAAGGCGCGACGCGTAGCCGGGGAATGAGGAGAAGAATCGCCGATCGAAGCGTCAGCCGCAAGATGCGGTGTCGCCTGATGACTAAGCGCGCTAAGCCAATCGGCATTCTACCCGTGTCTCAGTGTCTCTTGGCATATGAATTATTGCCATTCATCTCATTGCTTTTGCTAGTGAACATGCTTGACATGATGAATTGCCACGAATCGGATCTCGCGATTGCTATTCATCAATTCCATACGGTTTGTTTCAATGAACCTCGTGGTCTCCACTGGAGCAAGGTTGTTTTCAGGCTCATGCAGCCATCAAGAAAGAGAGGTTGTTTTCATGACCAAGCGCACTAGCTCATACTTCAAGATTCAGTCTTTCCTGTAGAATCCTTTTCATAAAAAAAATAAGCAGCAATAAACTGGCCTTTGATTAATTTATCAGACATGGAGTGAAACTTGTATAACCACGGTTGCCAGCACGTCATCCACCTTTTCCCATTCTACGTCAGCCAGAAGCCACAAGTCACAAGCCACAGTCCATAAGCCACAAACCAAAACGGCCGAACCGCACTGCAATTTTAGCCCCAAGAGAGAAGTTGGCTCGGCCGGTACAAGCCCAGTTCGATGCTCTTATTTTTCATTTTCCACTCATATCTGTACTATGCTTCTTTTTCCACTGTAAAATACCGGTGGCAGTATATTCAGTGCGGCCCGACGTGAAAAGGCGGTTGTAAAATTAGAGATCAACACTCCCCTCTGGAAAGAAATATCGCCATTGCGAACAATCCTTTCACAGCGTACGGCGTAGCCCAGACAGCTTACAGTACGAGAACTTCCCTTATATGGCTGCATTGGGCATCCCGAAACTCTGTCGGGTCCATGCTGGTGGTTAATAATCCACGGGCTCACGGTTTGGATGTACAATTGCCTCGTTCGGCGAAACCAGAAGAAAGGAGCCGCTGGATATGGAATCAGTCTAGATCAAGAATTTTTGATTTGCGTCTTCATGCTTTGACCGAAAGGAATGTTTTACCATGGCCTTCCTCCGCACCCGCTTGGTGCATGGCCTTTTCAAGATGCCGGATCTCTCGGGCCCCGAGAAAAATGCACCAGTCTACCGAACTAAGTGGGCTACACGTTCCAGCTTTGCGTTTTTACGATGAGGCGTTCACTATTTGTACTAAAATTTGCACGAAGGGCAACCGACTAAGGGTAATGGGGGACAGGACTGAAAGCCATTAGCTCGGGGTGGGCAGAATCCCGTATGGCAGGCACGCAACGTGGATGCCGTTTTGCGATTGCTAAGCTTGCAGGGAGGGCCGCCAGAGGCAAAATCCCTCCACACAAAGGTGGCTGCAGACCTGCCCCCGTGCCGAGAGGGGAAATGAACCACCCATTCTGTGAAGACCGAGTAGAACTACGCAAGCTGGCTATAACAGAGACAGCGGCCATCAAAAGTGTTTTGACAAGTGAGAATGGCAGTACGAGAACTAATAGGTCACCAGAAAGACCAGACAGCTTTGTCTATCTCTAATCTGACGACATGTTGGAGTCAAAGGCCGGTAATCTTGAACTGTTGCTTCTCAGCGCCACGCTCGCCCGCGCGCGAGGTGACGTGGAATGACTCTGCAGCTGACTTGTTACCCTGCAACCAAACCGGAAAACCCCGCGTTATCAGTCGATATTTCACTGCTGCCTGATAATTATCATGCGTTCACACTTTGTACACAAATACTCCTGCCCATGTCATGTTTGCTCCAAAATATGGTCTATAGGGTAGCCTGGCAACCTTGAAGTATCGTCTCAGTCGCGAATTCGCGCGGGCAGGATGGATGTCACAGAGATAATCGTGTTGCATTTTCTGTTATATATTTGATTGGAGAAACTTCTTGCTTTCTTGTTTCATTTACGTTGTTTTATCTTATAAAATACTGCGCAAGTGCGATGTCCATGTTTTGAAACCTGCATGGAGCCCTGCAGCCCTTATTACCAGTTTGTTTTCTCCTATTTTCTCCTCCATTGGATTTTCTTTTTAAAAGAACACAGAGAGAAGATTAGTTTCATATGCTAAACAGCTAGTTTTATATGACCGAGCACAACTAATTGGTTGATTACGGGTAAACTTGAGCTTCTTGAATTGCCCCTGACGAAGCGTGGAGCCACGTCTTTCTTTTCTCTCACATTCTGCCTGAGATCCAGCAATTCGTGGCCAATATTTCGAACGAGTCATCCGCACAGACGGCATGCAAGAGAGAGCATGTGATCTCTTGATGAAGCAAGGATCAGTGGGTAATTAGAACCGGCCAACACTTAATCATGGCGAGAGACTATACCCGCATACCCGAGCCTATCGAACCCATCTACTGCATGTAATGATGTAGCATCGTGACGGAAGGTTCGGCGCTATCAATGTGCGGTAGTGTGCCGACCAACGGGCGGCAAAGTGGAATTCAGGGGGTTGCATTGGGGCTGCATCCCAGCGCACTCGTCATCATGACAGCGAGTTCACAGGATTTTACGGAATGAAACCTGTTTCAGTAGGCAGATCTCTCTTAAACTACTAAGGCTCTATTCAAGAGGTTTCAACACAGGCTTTAAAGTGTACCATTTGCTGTGTTTGTGAGCACGTTTGATGTCCGAGCAATCGTCTCGGATGTGCCAGGGCCCCCAGGACTGGGCTGGAGGAAGTCGGCGGCGTCGATGAGAGTCTAGATTTCAGCGCCAGCAAGTACAGCAAACATAATTTAACCAACTGAGAAAACAAGAACGACGCGGAAAGACGGCTAGCATAACATTGGCTGAGAAAATCAGATGATTGTTGGCAGTGGGGTGTTTTGTGGTGTAGGGCTGCAACGATTCCGTTCCGACCACACAACCAACAAAGTTGATTTTGCCAGCCCCGTACTTTTTACTCAGACAGAGAGCATACCTGACTTGCGGGTGACCCAACGGCAGGTTATTATCTATCTACTTCTCCGGGACATGCGGAATCTTGGGGAGGCGACTGTGTCGTTTTGGGATACTTTCCCGTGTTTGCCTCCTGTTTTGGGGCGAAAAGGCGGTGGGAACAAAACCAAGCAGTTGCTTAATTGGGACGGAGAAAGGTGTCGAGGACAAACCAATCATGTCAGAAATGGCGACTTGTGTTGGTTGTTGGTCCTGCGCTCTCGGGGAGGTACCGGGGGATCGACCCACTGAGCGAGAGGGGGACGAATGTCCTCACCAAAAAACAAAGTTGAGAAGACCAAGATGCGGGCCGAAAAAACCACCAATCAACCACCGGGATTCGCCAGTTAAGCACGAATAGATGCGTGTGGTCTGGTGATGGACGGAGATCTCAGATTGAAGATTAGCCGCGGCGCGTTGTCTAAAATGCAGCTGAAAGTGCCACCCTTTGTTTGTCTGGACAAACAAAGGGCTGGATTAGGACATTGTGTCAGGACAGCGAACCCCTGTTGATTTGGGCCAACGGCTGGCTTCCTATAGGCGCTATGGCGGCCCTCGTCCGACGCTAGCAACGGATGGGGGCAAGAACGGCTCGAAACGGACGATAAAGACGGCAGAGTCGTTTGAAGGCAAATCATGGCTGAGGATTTGGCGCCGTCCCGTGCTGTCGGTATCCAATAGTCAACACGCCTTGACGAGAATTTGCGTCACTGCAAACTCGCGCGCAGTGCTGTGTGATGGCGCAGGGATCGCCGGCTTTGGGAGCGGGGGACACGCCGATGCTACCTCCGGTTGTCCCACTACCGTTCAGGGCTGACGTCCCCTGTACGAATAAGGTAAACGAGCACGTCCGTCCGCTTGGCATTATGTGGGCTGAGACATGTTGGTTGTTGGTTGTTGGTCGCAAGTGATTTTTTTTTTTTTAATGAGACGAGATGAGAGAAAAGAGGGTCGCGAGTGTGTGCGCCAGGGCAGCGGCCCCCGGCCCCCCTCACGCGCAGTGACACCTTGAGCCATTTCCAGCCATGCCCAGCTCCTCGGTGCACGAGATGCAGAGCAGCGACTTGAAGGACTTGAGGCTCTTGGGGAGCCCCCAAGTGGGGATGGGATGGAACTGAGATCTCGGCACCCGTGTGAAGGAACCAGCCCCAGATCCCCGTCGCAGCGGCCCGTTTCCCGCTGAGCTTTGGTCAAGGAACCGGCGCGGGTGGTGCTGACGGAAACCTTGCAGCCCGGCGGCGGCCAGTGGGCGGGCGCGAGACTTTTACCCCGGGAAACCTCTGAGGGGCGAGAGGCAAGGGGACAGCGAGGAGGGGGGAGGGGGGATACGTCACACGGTAAATAACGGCACCATGGGCATTTCGGGCATACGAGACGGCCATGTTGGCCACCGCATCCCTGACATGCGGTGAGGGCCTCAGCGTGGCGCTGGGGGGAAACAGAACAGGGACGCAGTTCATTCGACTGCGGGTGCCAGCCGCCAAGAGCGTGCCCCGTATGCAGGCGGCCACTTGAAGCAATCATTTCCAGGCTATGCGCCGCATGAGGATAGCCATGATGCCGGGCGTTATGACGGGCCCATGTCATCCGGTGCTTAACGCCGCGCTGTGGTTGGCCGGCGCCGCCCCGGGGCTCCATGCGCGGTGCTTTGCGTGCTGGCAGTTGTCCACCCGTGGATGCACCGTGCCTCCAAACAGCGCTTCCGAAGCCGAGTGCACAACCAACAGCCAGCAGGTGCAGTGCCCGGCCAGTGGTCGACATCTGTCGGGCTCCAGCGGGACATGGCCATTGTTCGAGTTTTCGGCTGCGTGCCCAGCCCCTTGGCAGCCCACCCACCCCCCGCGCGCATCGTCCGTTCCAGATCTATAGCAGGCTTGGCCCCCAAATCTCGCACCTGAGTTTGTGCGCGCTTCGCCCCCTCTCTTCTAAACTCCTCGCGAGCCTCATTTCTTCAGCTTTTGCTTCTCCTCGGTTCTCTTGTGCTCTTCCCTTTGCAAAGCGTGGTGTTCCTTTGTCTTTTCCCTTTTCTTTTCCTTTTCTGATCCCAAAGGCCTCGCGCTTTTGGCAAGCGACGACGGCTGGCTGATTGCCGGAGAAGAGACGTGTTGCCGCTGCCGAGGACAAGGAAGACGCAAACATGAGAATAGGTTGCTTGCAGTTCGCGCCCCAGGTGGGAGATGTCGACAACAACCTGAACCGCGCCGACTCGGTCCTGTCCAAAGCAAACCCCGAGGATCTGGACCTGCTCGTCCTGCCAGAGCTGGCCTTCACAGGTACGGTATTTAACATTTCCCAGCACCCTCGCTCGTAGCCGCTCGCCACCTCTCCGTCTGTGACCAACACCGCTGTGCCCACGCTTGTGACCAACATTTGTGTGACCAACACCGAGTGGCCGACGACGTGTGACCGACGATGTGTGACCAACGGCCCTGCTAACGTTTCAAAAGGGTACAACTTCAAATCATTACAAGAAATCACCCCGTTCCTCGAGCACTCCGGCTCCGGCATCACGTCTCTCTGGGCTCGGACCATGGCGCTAAAATACAACTGCACCGTCACCGTTGGATACCCCGAAAAGGTCGACGTGGCTGCGAAATGGCCCACCGGCCCAGAGTTCTACAACTCCGCCATTGTGGTCAACAGCGACGGCGAGACGATAGCAAACTACCGAAAATCATTTCTCTATTACACCGACGAGACATGGGCGCTGGAAGGAGAAGATGGATTCTTCGAGGGGTTTATTCCGGGCCTGGGAAACACCTCCATCGGTATTTGTACGTTTTTGTCTTTTCACTCCCCCCTCTTTGTGCGTTTTGCTAACATGTACTTCTAGGCATGGACTTGAAGTATGCTTCCACCACTTATACCCTTTTGTTGCTAACTTTGCCCTCGAGCCTTGGCTGACCGATTTCCCAGTCCCTACAAATTCGAAGCCCCTTGGCACGAGTTCGAATTCGCCTTTCACGTTTTGGAAATGGAGTCAAACCTAGTCATTATATCCATGGCGTGGATGACTAGAGAAGACCAGCGACACTTTAGCCGCATGCCCAACGACCCCGACATGGACACCTTGACGTACTGGGTCACACGCCTCGAGCCCCTGATTCGCGCTGACACCGAAGGGGAGATTATTGTCGTCTTCTGCAACCGCACAGGCCATGAGGGCGAGGCCACCTACGCCGGAACCAGCGCCGTCATTGGCATTGAAGAAGGAGAAGTGAGGGTGTACGGTCTCCTTGGCCGTGGCGAAAAGGAGTTGCTGGTCGTTGACACCAAAAAGTCTCCATATGCCAAGCTGGTGTACCGGCCAGAGGGCGAGCAAGAAGACAAGCGAATCACCCCTGAGACGGTTCAAAATTCCGACGACTCTGATGGCATCTCATCACACCAGAGCAGCCTTGACAAGGACTCGAGTCCTCTGCAAAACTGTTTCGAGAAAAACGCCCAAGCCTATACCGAGAAAGCTTTACCGCCGCTGCCCAACCCCGCAAGCCCCCCGCGCAAGAAGCACCAGCCACCTGCCATCACGATTCCACCCACGCCCGATCTCGTCGTAACTAGCTCAACAATGACGCCTGGCACCGAGAGCATCAACGTTCTCACACCGTCGGCCCCGAGCCCAACGCCGGCAGCCATTCGCCCCCGTTTGATTATTCCGGAATCGCCATCGGTTCTCTCGCACCAGGACCCGACGGGCCACCCGGCCAGCCCTGCGTTGCTGGTCTCGGCAAACTCTCTCGCATCAAACCGTTCCGCTGCGTCGAGGCGACCCGAGGATAGCACCCCATACCCCCACAGCGATCTTCCTCAGGCGTACCCCTTTGACTTCAAGAAGGAACGGAAAATCTACGGCGGCAAAGTTGCTGTTGCAACGGGAGACGAGCCCCTCAGCCCGGCCTCTACCTACGAAGAAGGCTCTCCTACATCTTCGCGCTTCTTCTGGGAGCCAAGAGACCCAGCCATTCACTCGCCCCTTGGAAGGGAGCCCAGGGCATTTCCATGGGATGCCATCACCGCGAATATGCCTAGCGGAGGCGACATGAGCAGGGCATATGGCACGCGGTCAAGGAACAACGACACCCCCACAAACCACGGACAAGGGCGTTCCCAAGCAGCCAAGTCCGAATACGCACCCGCCCACACAGGACAGGGGCATTCGTCCCAATGGTCTGATGATTCAGACCAAATCAGGGATCAAGATGCCAACAACAACGACGGTGGCTTTGAGAGGCCTCCGTCCCCAAAGTCGCGGAACGCCAGCCGATCCCGTCTGCGCGACAGATCTGATTCTGCACTGAGCCATCGAGAAATCACTCTTGCCACCGTTCTCCTCGAGGGGATCAACGATCGTGCGCAGTCGGCGCAGACGATCCGTGCCGAATCTGCCAACAATGCTCTTTGGCCTGAACCACTTGCACCCGCCAGGTCGCGCAACGGCAGCAAAACCCGTGCGCCCGAGACCAGCGCTGCCTCGGACGACCAAGTGATTCACATCGCTGCCTGCCCGAGTCTTGTTCGAAACGACGCCCGCCACCACCGCCACCAGTCGCTGTCGCGAATCAACCATGCCCAGCGCAGCAACTCGTCGCCCAGGATAAACTCGACCCGTCCCAGAGCGGCCGGCGGCGAGACGCCATCGAACAACCACGTCTCCTCCGCCAACATGCAGCGTCCGCAGTCCAGGGCAGCGAGCCGAGGCCGAACGCCCGGTCCCAAAAACTCGGCAACAAACGGGGCCTCGAGCAGCTCGGTTCCGGCACCCCAGCAGCGATCGTCTTCCAAGGACTCGACCCGGAACGATGTGCTCCACCAAAGCCGGCCCCGCAGTAAGCAATCCCGCACCCGCCGCCCCGGCTCGTCGACCAGCCAAAACCGCCAACACCGGCGCCGAACCTCTCGGGGCGCCGAGGCCTCCGAGTTTGAACGCGTGGAGCAAATTTTCTGCCCCGGCTGCCCCGTGCACGGCCGGCGGGCGCAGTCGAACCTAGCATCGAACAGGGCGAACCCAGCCACCACTGCTGCCAACGACAGCCCACGCCTGAGGCAATCCCCGCCGCAGGGCTCACCTGCAGCCCGGCCATCTTCCGCGTTTGAGCCTCGCGAGAAGAAAAAGCCTGCCAGCCGGGCGAGAAAAGACTCGTCTGCTAGCGGCAATCAGTCGACGACGAATGCTTTCCAGATCTACAACGGCAGCAACAACGTGCAAAGCACGTCGACACCAGGCGGACCATCACACCGCCACGCGTCACCTCTGTACCACGAGCCCAGCACCCCGCGGGCCATGATGATTCGAACAAACGACTCTGATTTGGACGCCATTCCCGCCCTCGACGCCAACGAGAAGACGTATGTTATCCGAGCAGTCGAAATGGACGCCGTCATGTCTCCGGCCAGTCGCTCGGTCTAGACGATAGACATTGTATATGTTTTGCAAACAGTACAAATATTCACACTTTCACTTCTTTTCTTTGTCACACATTTTTTTTTGGCTTTATGAAACTTGATACCAGGGTAGAGCGCGGGTTGCACGAAGCCGGATGAATAGGCACAGTCAACTAAATTTAGCAATATTACGAGAGCGAACGGCATGGGAGGAAGGCTTCATTGTCATGTTATAAGCGATGAGAATTAGACAATTTAAATGCATGTGCTTCGAGTTGAAGAATCGGCTCCTGGATGCTCCCAATGAGTGCGGAATTGACTACCAGTTTGCAACATATTCTCCCATTATTAGCGCCGCCTTGGTGATGTTGGGATCCCAAATTGTCTACCCTCCACTCTAGAGTGCACCGTACTTCCACCGCGCAATGTGTGGCTAGTACCGGTAGCAGTAGAGAGCTGCACGGGTAGTTTGGACCGCGGGCCATTCTGGTGCACAGTTGCAAAGTCATACTCTCAAGCATATAAAGATGAATAACCATAATATTACTAGAACGCGAAACGAACTAATAATAATAGAAACCCCAATCCTTCTCGAAACCCTATCACTCATTTAGAAAATGGCCACCTTCGTGTTCCTGCCGGAAAAAGAAATCGACAAGACTCTTTTTCTGGGTCTCAATTTGACCACCCCTCCATCTTCCAATCTATTGTTGTAATGCCTTAGAAAGAGATCTGCTGAGACACACACCAAAGGTGTCTGAAACCGTCAATGTGGGAAAGAATGCCCATGGTGTTCTCAACAAAGGACAAAGCATGACCTCCGTATTCGCATCCACCAACATCCTCGTTGCCGTTCCTGAGGATGCGGTAGTCGCATCGGATGCCAAGGAGCTGAGAGCAGGCGTCCTTGGCGGCGCCGTCGGGGATGGAAACAAACTTGAGGCGGTATCCCTGGTCGCGGGAGCTCTCGCCAATGTACATCATGCCTCCGGTCTGGTGGATGGCATCTCCGTAATTGCACCCGTCGCACTCGAGGTCGTACCAGTGAGCGTGGCTGCTCCAGTAGTTGTAAACGTCGGCGCCGGACTGGACGTCTCCGCCAGTGAGGAGAGGGTAGTCGGAGACGTCGGAGGGAGCGACGTTTTCCTGGATTCGCCAGACTCCGAAGTCGGCTGCTGCGTGTCCAGCGAGGAGGCCGATGGCACCGAGGAAGATCTTGGAGGCGTGCATTTTTGCTGAGAGAAGAGGAGTTGAACAGGCGTTGTTTGTTGCTGTGGTTGTGGGTTTGAAGAGGAAGGTGTAGAATGCTAGGTTGGATAGAGAGGACTGACAATTCCAGCGGCTAGTTTCCAACCATTTATAGATGAAGGAGATGGCCTTTTCCTAAGCTAGATATCTTGCAAAAATGAGATTAAACAAGGTTCATCAACACCGCCACCGTTTACTAAAGGATTATAGCAATCACTAAGCACTCAAAATGTTGAGGATTTGCAGCTGTCAATGCACATTCAATGGGTTCAACTATACTCTCGTCAGCATTTTCCTTCCTGAAACGGCGAGACGAAATGAGTTGCCGGGTGAAAATGTTTGAAGGGGCAGAAAACCACGCCGATCCGAATCCATCGCGATTGATAATGGCAGCTATGGACCTGCACATTGCAGATGCCAAGAACCGCGAGTCGGCCGACCGATGCTAAAGGCACGAGACATGGGCCCACCATTGAAGCGTCTGAGGAGCCTCAAATCCCGAGACGTGGCTGCAGATCTCGTGTCGGAACCCATGCCAAGGCTGAGAGATCCTTCGGCATCTTCCTTCATAATTAGGCTCTGAATCAAAGCCCATGCTGATGGCTAAAATAAACAATGGCCTTCCCACATCCAGGCAAGATTTTGGCTCAGTCATCGTGTATCCCCTGTCTAGCGCCCATGACAAAATGCTGTCTAATAGCGGGCCGGACCGTGCCACAATTGAGATGGATCCTTCAGAGGCCAGCATCTTTCAGCTGTGGCAGGGCCAGCTGACATCTGGGTGGCATTGCCGTCCAATGCATCTCATCAGCTGCAGCGGCCGTCAGAACGAGTTGCAGCTCTCAAACGCTGGTGTGTCCGCCTCATACCAAGTGCCGAAAGTCCCTTGGACACGGCGAGCCGCCCTGCCAACGCGCTCCATCGCTGCCCTCGCTAATTTTGAGAATCTCGAAGGATTCCCTATACCCTATTCGAATATACATAATTTTTATCATTAAGTCTATAATTATAGGCTTAATTTGCGTTTAAAGGTAGAAAGTACACTTGTATTGCAATCGCCATTGCAAAATTGGTTGAAGAGGAGAGTGGCGAGTGGGCTGCCTTTCATATTGTTGTTGCAATCTGTGCCAATGTATGCTATCACCGAGATTGAATTTCAAATGAAATCTAGTCTTAAAATGGAAAATGGAATTGGTCATTTCGCAGCAAAAATATGAGCAGAGGCACCCATTAATGAGGGCAGGTCAATACAGGGTAGCCGGCACATACTCGATAAGGGTCTTTTAAATACTGCCGTGCTAGATCTAAACCTCGTAAACCTCGGGTCAACTAGTATGAAATTTTCTCATAGCACTAATGTGGCATTTTATGGGATTGACTATCTTCTCAGATGCAAAATATTATCGCTCCCCAAGGCCTCAGTCTTAAATGGCTTTCTCAACATGGCGCATGATGAAGCCTCAATAGTATTCCTTCTGAACGGGGCATGGGAATTTTGGTTTGGTGCAGTGTATACAATCTGCCGTTATCTTTATTTTTTGGCAAGATAGTATTTTGCAATAGGATGTGCTGACACGGCGCGCAACGTGGGCTTCTAGCTCTTCGCACAACCTTTCCCACCTGGCGCGTATTAGTAATCCATCCCACTTGTCGTGTTTTCGTCTGGCCCATGCGTCGAGCAAGTTCATTCCAACATCAACACCAAAAAACTAGACAGAAACGAGGCTGCCTGCGCTGCTCTTGTGCAATGCTTCACTGAAACAGATCCCAGTGGCGCTTATTTGCCATGAAGATTCGGAATAGAAAAGTGTGTCATACGTGCAGAGCACGGAAGCTGGGCGTAGGTACTCCATTCGGACATGCCGACTCCGCAGCGTGACCTAACGAGTGTCCTGATTAGTGTGATGGAAAGACCCCGGCCTGCTCGCAATGCCAAACCAGGGGATACCAGTGCGCTGGATATGAACACGAATTAATCTTCAAGGCTCAAAACTTCACATTTGAGCCCAATGAAGCACCCCGACGACCCCGAGTGGCCAGGGAAAGCGCCAAGCGCCCGAGCAAAAAAGCGGCCATCAGGAAGTCGCATGTGATGGATATTATTAAAACACCAGACATTTCTCGCGCATTGAGCTGGCCGCTGCTTGATATGATCTCGCTACTTGTTCAAAACTTTTGCCCTCCCGGGTCCCTCGACAACTCCGGGGCGGCTTCATCTCTGCCAAGGATATGTGGAGCCTGGGTAGAGGTTCTCCCTCAACTTGCAAATAGTGGTGAACACGAGCAGGTGCTTGCTTCATCTGTTAAATCACTTTCCATTTCTATTCTTGCTCAAGGAGCCAAAGGTCGAGCGCCCATGTGCGATGCACTCCGAGCATATGGCCTAGCTCTCAGCTCTCTGCGCCATGGTTTAAGCAGCCAGGGGGCCTTTTCAAATGTCTTTATCGCTGCTTCAATGTGTTTATTTTTAGCCCAGGTAAAACAAGCACAATCTCCAATGCGAGAGTCAGGTACTAATCCACCTTGTCGCAGCTGATGCTTCCGACGTGCGACGAAAGTAGCATGATACATGCAAAAGGCATAGAAGATCTGATGGAGCTCTGTAGCCCTGAAAGTTATGTCTGTGGAGACTCCCACAAACTCTTTGCCGGATTCAGACCAGGCCTCGTGGGATGCCCCCGTTATTATCAATCCTTTTTCATGGCTAATCAAATTCTAGATTGTCCAGGCATTTATGGTAAGACGGCCAAACTTTATGGCTGCAGAGAAGTGGAATACAGGGCCGTTTCGTTTGACTCCCATGAATCCCTTGCAAGATCTTATGACCAGTGCGACAGCGATTCCGTCAATTCTCCGTATTATTGATGATTTGAAGAGCGGGCGGCGACCAGAGTCAACGCACGTCGCCGAGAATGCTATGAATCAGCTCATAGGCATTCTGAAGCGATTAGATGGATGGCGACATTCTGAAATGGGTGCATACGGCTATCAGAAGCTGCCATCCCAAACCCTGGACGATGAAGTAAGAATTTGGTTTCCAAACATCACGGCGGCGAACTGCTTTACCCATTTCTGGGCGTTTTGGGTCATTTGCATTGAAAATATTGGGCGACTGAAATTGGACTTTCCGGAGATTTTTGTGGCAGACGTGGAACTTGGTGGCCAAAGCCTCGACAGCATGCTGGGCCCTGAAAACATGTCTGCAATCTGTGGAGAAATCCTCCAAGCAGTCGAGTTTTTGATGCAAGAAGAATTCAAATTGTTTGGAGCTGCATCCACAATTCTTCCTGTTAAAGTAGCCTGTGAAGTGTTGAACAGGCAGGGGATTCATGGCATCGAGATACTAACACGATTCAGGAGGGTATTTGACACCATCGCGGACAAAGGATATTACTTCCTTTCAAGTTGTATGATGGGCTATTCAGTCAAAGTAGCGTAGCACTGTCTAAATTGTCTTTTATTACACTTGATGCAGTATTTACCGCGGGATTGACGATCATTTGAGACATTAAGACTCAAATAGAACGGGACAAGGACATGATAAGCTGCTGTCGTATTGTGTTGGCGGTGTCGCCATTGACTGACTAGCGCTAGACCAAATGCAGACACATTGTTCGCCAAGACAATTCTTTTGGCTCACGGACCAATCCCATGCCGGAATCCAAGCGATTAATCTCCACATGGTGATAGTCCCAAGCGAGGACTTTGGCGTTGTCTTGTAGTGATGACAAGGAGTACGCTATGGTTTGTTGGTTGCAAATCGAACTGTTTAATAATTTCATCGGAAAAATTAGTAATGTCTAGAGAGCGCAATGGATTTGAAATAAACGGTGCCCAGGGCTCTACACAAATGCTGGTCTCGACTATTTAAAGCGGCCATCTTGACAATGTCATCTTTCTTTATTCTTCAGTTTTCTACAGCATAACATCTTCTGACCTACTTCCTTTGGAAAATTGAAGCATTACTAGCACAATGGCTTCCTCGGGGTTCAAGAGCACTCTGAGCATTACCCACATCGGGACAGCAACGGCAATTCTTGACATTGACGGTGTCAAATTCCTCACCGATCCATTCTTCTCTCCTGCAGGCACTGTTTGGGACTTGGGCCCAGGTTTGGTTCTCAAGAACACCGACGACCCAGCTCTCAAGCCCGAGGAGCTGCCACCCATCGATGCTGTGCTGCTCAGCCATGAGGACCACCCCGACAACCTGGACGACATTGGCCGCCAGACGCTCAATGGCCGCCACGTCTTTACCACGACAGATGGTGCCAAGAACCTGGCACCTCGCCCTGGCGTCGTTGCCATGAAGCCGTGGGACTCAATCTCCAAGAATCTCGGCGGCAAGGACTTTGAAATCACCGCCACTCCGTGCCAGCACATGCCGGGCGGCGAGTGCATCGGCTTCATCATCAGGGCCGAGAGCTTTGGCGTCAGCGAAGACGGCCTCCCCAACGTGGTGTACTTTAGCGGCGACACGGTCTATTTCGAGGAGCTCGCGGAAATCTCCAAAAAGTACCACGTCGCGTGCGCCATCATGAACATCGGAGCCGCATTTGTCCCGCTGCCCACGGGTCCTATCCAGGTCACCATGGACGGGAAGCAGGCGGCCCGGCTCCAGCGCGACCTCAAGGCTGATTGGATCGTGCCGATGCACTACGAGTCTTGGGGCCACTTCACGCAGGGTGGAGAGGGATTGGCAAAGGACTTCCAGAACGAGGATGTGCATGGGCGAGTAAAATGGCTCACCCCTGGAAAAGCAGTCAGCATTCTCTGGAACGGAAAAATAAAAAAATAATAGTGTTGCGGCGCAGTCGGCGGGCGGGTATCGGATCGGCGGTGACTTGGCAGATGTTGGCTCAATCCTATTTGTTGTGTTAGTCAACGTAGCAAAAACTCTATAGCATAAATATACCAGTCAATGGCTCAGAATGAAATGAAACCGTCACCCAACTTGGCCGTTGATTGCTTGAACTGCGTTTTATTCGGGACACGTGATGCGAGATGCATCTCGGATCTATGCGCGCCTCCCCCTGGTCACGGCTTGGCGAAATATACTTCCTAATCCAGTCAAGCTCGATGATGACCTCGATCCCTCAGATCCACTTGCTCGTCACAACATCAGTGAGTAAGAACTTAGTTTGTGGGCTTTGATGCCGCATGCAGCCTAGTTCGTCTCGCCACGGAGATAGTGACTTCCAAACCACCGACATGCAAGCTAGGCGATCTGATTAGTAACAAAGAAACTCACCGGGCGCTACAAATAAACTACATGAATGTTAGTTGCCACCCCGGAAGTTCCGGGCTGGTCCACCGTGATGGGACTTTTAGTAGTGTGGCGGTTACTGCAATAGCAATGATTGAGCGGCATTTTCACCCATTGTGCAACGGTCTTCTATAGCTGTGATATGATGGCCAGACCTGGTTAGTTGATGCTGTACTTTAGGTATTTTATAGAGTGGCCTCGGGTTGGATTCTAGGGTTGCTGTTTCCCCTATTCTAGGAAGCTCGTTTCGCATTACTTGCAAGGACCCATATATCTTACGCAACGGGCCGCAAAATGCGGAGTCTGTTGGGTTGAGCAACAGCCTAATCGGAAAAGGGGGCGCTTCCGCTTGGTCCACAGTCCCGCACAGGACTCCTAGTATTGCGTGCTGCAGTAATTGCCGCAGTGCTAAGGATTGATCAAGCTTTTACCCCATGGCACAATGCTGCAGCATATTCGCCAGGGTGCCATCACGCATGTAAAAGATTCTGCTCAATTCGCCCATTGGTTAGTGTTTGCTTTTGGAGAAACTTGTCTGAGCCTGGGTTGTGATCTCGTAACTGACTCGCGTCCCAATTGACACCGGACCGGGAACTTTTGACTATCCAGTATATAGACTCCTCGAAGGATTCTGTTGTGCCGTCTGCAGGCCGGCCGGGAGTCAAGGTGACGTAGCTGTTAATGCGGGGAGCAAACGTTGGGGCCCCGGACATCGTGGCGAAGTTGAAGTGTGTTATTGGACATGGAAGAAAAAAAGGATCCAACGCCTTAGGATCCAGGCAGTAATGCATGAACCACAGGGATACATATCGTCCCATTGCCGTTCCCCTCCAGTTCCCTTTGAGCCAACTCACGCCACTCCAACATGTCTTCCAAGGTCTTCATTGTTACTGGCGCCAGCAGGGGTATTGGCGCCGCCATTGCCCAGCGGCTCATCAGCCAATCCCACAAGGTCGTTCTCGCTGCACGATCGCAGGAGCTCCTCGAGGCTGTGAAAAAGTCTCACCCGGGCCAGGTGGAATACGTTGCTGGTGATCTGACCGATTCTAACGTAAGTACATGCATGTTGCTTTTCTCATCTCTGGAAAAGCTTGCTGACAGAACCAACCAATAGATTGCCACCAAGATCGTCAACGCTACTGTCAACGCGTTTGGCCGAGTTGATGGCCTTGTCATTAACCATGGCATCATTGCCCCAAAGAAGCTTGCTGATTCCACACTTGACGAGTTTCGCAATGTGTATGAAGTGAACACCTTCAGCCATCTTGCCCTGGTACGGCACGCACCTCGGACGTGACCCTTGAGAAGGAGTACCACTAACAGGCCCAAAAAGGCAAAAGCAGGCCTTACTGAGCTACGAAAGAACAAGGGATCCATCGTTTGGGTCTCATCTGGCGCCCCCAACCTGAACTTTGTCTCATGGGGAGCCTACGGTTCATCCAAGGCGGCCGTCAACGTCATCTCCAGCCACCTTGCGGCCGAGGAGCCCGACATTACGACGCTGACGATTGAGCCCGGTTTGGTCGACACTGACATGCAGGCTTACATCCGATCCGAGGGCAAGAACAGCATGAGCCCAGAGCAGCACGAATTGTTCACTGGTTTTTTCAGCCAAGGCCAGCTGCTCAAGCCCGAGCAGCCAGGCACCGTTATTGCCGACGTTGTTGCCAACACACCCAAGGAGCTCAGCGGAAAGGTTTTGTCGTAAGTGTTGCAACAGCGATGGCATAATGCAAAGCACTAACAGGACGGCAGTTGGAACTCTCCAGAGCTGGCCGATTACCAGCAGAAGAACTAGACACGGGATCGATTTATGGGTTCAAATTGTTGCCAGCGTAGAATGGCCTCTCAACCGGCGCAAATTAGAGAGGAAGAGGCACCTGGCGTCGGTCAATTAGAAGCTCAAGGGGAAAAGCGCAAGCATGCACAAGTCTACCAGATATCCCATGCCACGAGGACTAAGCTCTAGTATTACGCTGTCACATTGTAACCCAGTGGCCCAATAGTTGCATTTGACATATGATAGCCAATGGCTCAAGCCTGTACCATAATTCCAATATATAGTATATAGACAGCTATTCCGTGTAATTTGTGTTAGGTAGTAGGCGAAAGCTTTCAGTCAGATCGCCTCAAGTATGCGTTGATGTCCAAACATTGTTATTCTAGGCGTTTAATCCGACCGTCACCCCGCTCGATATTATCTATAACGGAAGGTAATGAAAGTCAATGTCGGCGAGGAGCCGTGAGAACTTCGTTCTGATTCTCGAAACTAATGCTACGGCTCATAGCAATAGGTGCTCTGTGCAGCCGGTGTCATGGCAAAGGCAGCGACAAGATGGACGGGGCCCCGGCGCATTCAAACATAGCATGTTGAACAAGGAGACAGTCCAAAAGACCCATTTGACTGCTTCGGGCTTGAAAAACGGGCCTAATTAGCGTTCGCCGGCGACAGCGATGATCGCAGATCTTGGCGATCGCGGGGGTCGGCTGGGCCCGGGCTATGGAGCAACAATCGACGCTTCCATGAGTGCAGCAAGTCTGCATTTCTATAACCGAGAAGCTCTTGGCCAATGATCTTGTAATACGGTGAAAATAGCCCATGGATTCCATCAGATCTACACAGCAATGGAGGTGACACTCACTTCACCTCAAAGAGCCCAAAGCATTGAAGTGATATTATAAAATTCGTATTTCAAGTTGCCTCATTTTAAACTAGAAGTATATACAGGTATAAACAAATAATACTTACAAAAGGCCTCTTACCCAGTAGGCCTTGCGATCCTGCTTGATCAGATCGGCCGCCTTCTCCGCCACGGCATACACTGTAGCCTGGATATTACCCACAGGCTCGAGAGGGAAGACGCTGGCGTCGACAACTCTCAAACCCTTGACGCCGTACACGCGCAGCCGCTCATCGACCACGCCCCCATGCTCTCGCGGGCGCATGCCGCAGCTTCCGGAGGGGTGGAAGACGGTAATCTCGGACTGGCGGACAATTTCCCGGGCATTCTCCAGCGAGTCGCCCTTGATGTTTGGCACACGGGCTCCGTCCTGCTTTAGCATCTTGGACAGAGGCCCTGACTTGACGAGCTTTTCGACAAATTGGATGTGTCGGGCCGAGATCTCAGTGTCGAGCGGGTTGGAACCAAACTTGGGATCATACCGGGGCTTCTCGTGGACGTTTGTGCTGGTGATGTGGATGTTGCCGCGCGAGAATGGGCGGTTCAGCTGCACAAAGATGCTGATGTAGTTTTCCGGTCGCACGGGTGCAAGATAGTCGACCATGCTGGCTGGGTTCGCGAGCACCGTGTTGACCTGACCTGGGAAGAGGTATAATTCAACCGGAGGCTCCTTGCCAGCCACGAAGATGTCTCTGAGGGCCTTGTCGTCGGCCGTCTTGATGTGCTGCTCGTGGTTGGCGAAAAACTCCTTTGTTGTTTCTGCCGAGCCGATGCCCGAAGCATCACAGAAGGGCGCGTAAGCCACCGCGATGCTTTGCTGGCTCATCGGGCCTTCCTTGGTGTCCATGTATAGTTGGACAAGCTGCTGCAGGACAGCTGGGTCGCGGATGACATCACTCGAGGGTGTGTCGGGCAGCACCTCAAAGGACTGGCAGGCTAGGTTGTGGTCCTGGAGATTCTCGCCGACGAATGGGTTGTTGAGCACGACGGGGATTCCGAGGCCTTCAAGAAGGTCCTTGGATCCGATACCGGACAGCTCAAGGATCTGGGGTGTCATGAGGGAACCTGCGGCCAGAATGATTTCACGGCCATTGTAAACAGACTCAGACCCGTCTGCAGCTTCGGTAAGAATGCCTCTGGCAACAGGTTCGGGCGTAGTGGTGTCGAAAATGATCCTCTTGACCACGGTGTCAGTCAAAACAGTGAGATTCTCACGACTTGCAACCTCAGGCGAGTAGTACGCCGTGGCAGCATAGCTGCGAGTCTTGCTGGCGGGGTCAACGCTTGCGGGCATCTGGAACGCTCCCATCGCGGGCCTGTTGTCTTTCTCAATCTTTAAGTCCAGTCCAAGCTCGGAAAACGTCTCGATCCAGGCCTTGTTTGTCGTCTCGTATTTCGAGCCGTACGAGACCTGAACCGGTCCGTTGCCGACGGACTTGGAGCCGAAGGGCAGCGCGGCGCCGTACACTTCCTTAGTCTGTGGGGCGTGAACTGTGGCAAATTTGTTCAGGTAGGGCGACATGGAGTTGTAGTCCCAGCCGGGATTTCCTACGGCAGCCCACGAATCAAGGCTTTCTCGCGTAGGGTACATGACCATTTCAAAGTTCAGAGCAGAGGATCCGCCCAGCTGCTTGCCGCGCGGCTGAGCAAATCTGCGATTGTTGCGCTCCGGCTGAGTGAAGCATGGTTGTTAGGAGATTGCATGGGTTGGGTTTGATGTGAGTTCTTTTCTCTCACCTGGGGAACGGTCAAAAAGTTCCAGTCATATTTTGGGTCGCCATACATGGGCGTAAAGAGGCCAGGGCCTGCAACGAGCGGATCATTGACATGGTTCGAGCCGGCTTCGACCACTAGCACGTTGACATCCGAGTCCTCGCTCAGGCGCGACGCGACAGTCAGGCCGGCCGTGCCGCCTCCTACAATCACGTAGTCGAAGTTTTTAGCCATGATGGACTGTGTCGCTATAGTTGTGGAGCCAATGGATTGAGGGGTAGGCCGTGGAGAATTGAGGGCGAAGTAGCCTGGGCCACAGGTCTGATTTATAGCCGAAGCGGGTTGAGGTTCGAAGACAGGAAGGGAACTTGCTCCTCGGAGCAGTCCCAAGACAGCCAGAATTGGCGGGTCCTTTCGTTTTCGTCTCATCCTCCAAAGCGTTTATCACAAATCTGCCTCGAAGGAGCGTCAAGCTGCGCTGCGGGGGCATAGAGCTGTTGGTGGATTTGTCGCATTGGCCGTCGTGCCAATTGGCTTGTGCATCTACCGACAGTAGCACCGAGGCATTGAACATGCATGCTTGTGGCGCCAAATTGTGGGCCAATAGCGCTGTGATGCCAGTTACGTGCCGATCCAACCGGCTTGGACGCTCGCGTCGTTGTATTCCAGTTCTATCAAGGTCTCCCTCGGCTATCCCAGAGTCGCAGAGGTTGCCATTTGGGGAATGCATCCAGGCTGGTCACTGATGCCCATGGGGTCACGCCGCCAGGGGCACAGGCTATCCACAATAAGCAGCGCTAGCATGGTGTCAATCGGAGTGTTGCCTGTGAAGATTCTGTTGTTGGGCTGTAGATCGGCTGGGCGGTGTATGTTTCGGGAAGGCAGTTGTGATGCTGTGGGATTTGGAACATGGTCGACAGTCATCATTGGTTGGTGTGTTAATCCTTCAGCCCTGCAAGACATACGATCTATGCGTAAGCTCAGAGTCTAGTCGCGCCCTAGGCGTTTTCTGTCAAACAATTCATTTTCTATCCGCGGGGACAATCAAAGAATCTAGATGCATCTATTTAGACCCGTGCGTGGCCCTCATTCAGGCGCCGACCGCTTGACGTGTTGGCTCAAATTAGTATCAGAGCTGCAGCCCGCTCGTCCCTGCAGCCATCATGCTCGCCCACATGGCTAGTGCGGCTGAATGCACTGCCGTTGACTTGGCCGTTTCACCATCCGCACAGCCTATTTAGCATGTAATGTCAGCCCCAGCGCAGTATGCTTCCCAATTAGTACTACCTCGACGCGCCTTGGAAAATATTTCGATGCCACCATCCGGGTTGGTGGTGCCCTCTTTGGCCAAGCTACCGTGGAGTTTGGCAGCTTTGAATGGGTAGCGTCGCATATTGCTCACGCGTGGCCTCGTTGGCCTGCATGCCCCCGCACATGTTTTAGTTGATTAGAAGCAGGTGATTGATTGATTGCGCACGATTCGTTGAGACCGTGGTTGAATGTGATGAAAACACCATGCCACCTTATCCGCCTGATATCAAAGAAAGGAAACCTTTGCGGTCCTTTAGGTTGATGACGTAGACTTTGTAGCATTTTGTGTGGCAGGATGGCCAACCCTTCCTTGATATTGGGGGGAAATTCGGCAACTGATCGTATGTTGAAGGTACGTTTGGCCTTGTATCATATAGAGGCCGAAGTAGCTGCGAATGAGCGCGCAATGCAAACCAAGTTGGTCATTCGAGTGAGATTACCGCATCTCATTATTGCCTCCGAATCAATATTGACAGCCCTGCGTGGTGGTTTTCCGGAAGTATCGACCCGGAGGTGGGATGTCTTATGCGACTTGATCGTGTCATTGCGGATACGCGTAGCGACATCCCAAGTGACACCATCTCGTTACCATAAGGATGAAGCCGGTACCGAACCGCGCCAAATATCGGCCAATTTTATGCTACATCGTTTATTTCTTAAATCCCATGGACAAAATAAGCGTCAAGACCAGGCAATTCCACAACCAGACCATGATGATGGCAAACAGGCTTGCTCGTGTACACTCTCTCGCTCAGGCTAACAGAACTATAAACTTTTCATCCATCTGCACCGCGCTCAATTTTAATGCTCGTAGGTATCTAAAACGTACACTGGTATCGTGTTCTTGAATGGAACGTCCTTCTATATCTATTATTACAATTTACACTAATTATGTTCAACGCTTCTGACGCATCCTTCAGCGCCACACCTTATTTTATGTGGAGATGGAACTCCCGACTGGATTCGAGGGCCTCGATTAATCATCCCCCTCGTCAAAGTGCACAACATGCGGCGAGTAGCTGCTGTTTCCGTACACATTGCCGCCATAGGTGAGGTATCCCTCAACGCGGGGACGGCCGACCTTGAGGATATCCTTGACATCGCCATGCACCCACACCGTTTGCATGCCCATGGCCATGTGCTGCAGGCTGTGGCAGTGAACCATCCATACTCCGGGCTCATCAATTCGCAATCTCCATCCGCGCCAGCCTCCCACCTTGCCAGGGCTGGTCGTCGTGTTGTATCGATACAGCAGCGTCGTGTCTCGGAGCACGGGCTGGGTTCCGTTCAGGCGCTCCTCGGCCACCTCAGGGTGCCAGGCACCTGGGCCTCCGCCAATGTCGTAGTGGTGGAGACCGTGTCCGTGCCATGGGTGAGTTTCCAAACCTCCCGTGGGTTTGCCGTTGGTGATGAGGGCGCCGAGGTTTTGGAAGATGATCTCCACCACCTCACCAATCTTGGCGGGGTACGTCCCCGTGGCGGGGTCAAGACCGCCATTGGCAACAGCAGCTTCGTAGTTGGGAATGTATGCCGTCTCGTTTTCATAGAGGGATACGAGGTAAGGACGCTGCGGGGTCGTCATCCTGGGCTCGGCATCGTTGTCGTCTTCTGTCCAGCTGTAGTTGTTCATGCGCCACTGATAGTACCCTGATCCAACCTGCTGCGTGTTGATGATGACTCGGCGAGTTACTTCGGAAGCGCTGGGGAAATTGTTATCATGAAGAGGCTCCAAGGCATAATCCAGGTACCCGTCAATGGTGGGGGGTAGCGTCAACGGGAAGATGACGGGGTTCGCATTTGTTGCAATCGCAGATGTGGCAGACGTAGTAAAGTTGCACGTGTTGCGATAACGGAGAATTGCGAAGCTGGTGATGACGGCGGCTCGATCTCTGCTTTCAATCTGGATAAAGTAGTCCAATTTTCCATTTTTCTGGAGTTCCTCGCAAGATTTCGACTGGAATAGCGCGCTATACCGCTGGCCCGAGCCCATTTGAATGTATTCGACTTTGTGTGGCTTGGTATACTGAGCATCGGCCTCGATAATGTCAAAGTCGGTGTGGTTCTCGAATCCAAGCATGGCAAGGGACAATGAACTAGCAGCGATGAATCTAAAACGGTATGTTGCATCGGGATCAACCTCGATGATGGCCAAGGAAGCCGACTCCGCATCCGTCACACCATAGTTGGATATCGACTGTCCATTAATCATCCAACCATTTGGCTCCCCGGACCACTTGAACGGGTTGGCCAACAAGCCTGCTTCCACTTGATGATCGGTTTGGTTCCAAAATTCCTGCACGAAGAAAGTTCGCTCATCATCTGTCGGGTAAGCAAAGTCGTCGCCGTCTTCCACAATAAGAGACCCAGTGGCCGAGTTTGCCTGAAACCCGACGTGTGAGTGGTAGTAATATGTGCCGGCATCCTTAGAAGAGGCCTTTAGTTCGTAATCGAAGAAGTGCTGGGGCGGAATCGGCCATTGGCTTGCCAGCGGAGTGCCGTCGGAGAATGGGTAGGTGGCCAAAGAAAGACCGTGCCAGTGCTATAATTGGCATGGTCAACGCTGTTTGAAACATTCCCATTTCGGGTTTAGCCCTTACCATGGTCAGGTTGGAATCCGTCATTTCGTTGTAAACTCTAATCCAGACAACTTTGTCTGCCGGAATCCGTAAGGCTGGGCCCGGCAATGTGTCGTTCACCACCGTCGTCTCCTTGTAAATGCCCCCGACGTTGATGTGCTGACGGGTGACGTTGAGCACGTAATCCGGAACAAAGGAGTCATCATGGACGTGAATGGTTGGCGTGCCAGCAAGTGCCAGCGCCGGACAGAGAAGAAGACACGCGTCGGACCAACGCATTGTGAATCTGATGGAGCAGAGATTCCTTCAACTTCTGGAAAAGAAGATCAATTCAACGGGAGACTCAGCAACGTTCTGGGCTATATATGTTTTGTTCGTGTCCATGACGTGGATCCGGGGTAATTTCCTCGTGTCGCACCCTGGGATCTGCTGATGTGCTATTGGCCCTTGGCCCTCAGACGCTACCATAGCGGACAAGGGTGGAATGTTTAAATTCGACAAGGGAGCACCATGTCGCGCCCGCCTCACGACGAGCACAAGCAGGCATATTATCCCTTTGAGTGCCGTAAGCCTCCACCTAGGTACCTTGCCTTATTCACCTGGGCCAAAGAAAACACCCCCAAAACAAAATTTAACTTCATATATGTAAAAGTATTATTAATATGAGTAAGATTATAAAAACTAATTATAAAAATAATATCTTTAAATTGGAGCTTTGTATTTGGAGATGTAGTTTGCTTGGTACTTAAGTGGAGGCTTACGGCACCTAAAGGGATACTTCGGATCGTCGGAAGCGTCGGCTCATTCCAAAGTGGTATTACAGTCACGAGGCAGGGAGGGATCAGCACCCTCGTATCTTACCTGTTCAGAAATTCTATTCATTTGGCCTGTTCGGGGCAAGCTTGGCATCCTGCTAGCGCCGGTCAGCCGTTCCCTTGGCGAATGAGGTGCTGCTCAACTGGCTGCACGGGCTTAGAGCGGGCGTTGGAATCGCCCTGACACGCCCTGACACGCCCTGTTGCGGTTAAGATTCGCGCTAGAATGAAACATCCCAAGGAAAGAAGCTTTGCAATGTTCCACGGCCTTCGAGTCAATACGGAGTAAACGCATTGGATCTTTACCGTTGCTACCGTTCAGCAGATGAGACAACGCTTGGCAGATCCATTCTGGAAAACTTTTGTTCTCGCGTATTTGTAGACAATCAAATCCTGGCAATTCGCAGTGTTCAACAAGTCCACACGCTCAGATTCTAGATGTACCCAGTCATGACGAATGCCCCAGATCTAGTAGGGTTCTGCATCCTACAGATCGCCACGGCACATTTGAGAGGCACAGTTCTTCGCAGCTAAGGCAGGTCCAAGCGAACAATGAAACACAAGCCTAAGCACATGACACTATGTCACCTAAAAGCAAGATAACAGCATGGGCGGCTGCTGTGCATTGTGTGTGAGCGTAGATGTGCCCAAGCGCAAGCGTAAAAAATGAGAATCAGCATCAACCCGCTAGCAAATCACCTCAATATCAACACAAGTGTGATGTATAGGTCTAGTTAAAACGTAGGTGAGGTTAAAAAAGCCGCGAGGAGAAACGCCTCGTTCAGATTCGTGTAGAGAGGCGCTCGCGAGGGGCTACCGACAGAATTTACCAAAAGCTGAGTGGCTTACTGCTTTGAAAGAATACTATACTTGATTGGTCTGTCTATGGACAAGGCTGTTCTTGCATGCAATTGGTTGATTTTCTCAATTTCCGCTCAGAAAACCAAGCTGCATCGTGAAGAAAGAAGGTGAGCGCACCTACATCCGACTTGATTGTGCACTGTACGTACCTTTAGAGACCTTAACATTAGGTTATGCACCGATATTTATGCTACATTGACGATCATAAAATAACCAGTTCAGCCGAATCCTGTTGTTGGTGGCGGACTTCAGTTAAAATGTCTCAGCATTTACTTGAGGCCATGTGTTCAGGTAGCCAGTATGCTTCTGGCTTACTGCAAAGCGTCAATAGTTTCGGCTTCAGCTTGTCGATAAAGGTATTCGCCATGCTTTTCTTAGTTAGCCGAGTTGCCTAACATTGCGCCATAGTTGCCAATAGTTCGGTCGAGGCGGTCTTGGCCGCGCCTCATGATGCCCACTAAACGAGGGGAAGATTACCCACAAAAATGGCCACGCTTAGTGCTGTGCCAATCACCTGCAAGCTGGGGCTCGTTTTGCCCTGTGAGACCATTTAGCAACTGAGAGGCGGCGGCATCGAGACTGAAGCCAACAGGACAAACATGGACTAGCTCCAGTCGCAGCGAGCTGAAGGTAGCGCCAACTTGCAGGCCAGGCTGAGAGGCATCCCATATTTCACGCTGGAAGGTTGCAGGTCTGTCTTACAATTGCAAACACTGGGCGCTGGCAATGTCACGTTTGGGCTTCTCATGGACACGATGTATCAAGTCTTTTCCCTACTTAATTTCGTCCAGTCCCACAACCCGTAAATCAATTTATGCTTTCTTTACTTCCACTTCCACTACACCAACAGTCCTATCATGCCGTCGGATCAATCAGAGCTCGAGGCTATTGTCAGGGCTCAGGCCGACCGCGATCAATCTCATGATGTCGTCGGTCGGGCCGTCTCAGATATCAAGGCTTCGTTGATGTTTCAATACAACTGGGAAGAGTTCATCCAACCCATCCCTGCGTTAATCAGCTGCATGGGCGCTTGTTACGTGGCCAGCTCTTCACCTGATGCCTCTGTGAGTTTGAAAAACGAGCGATTCCAGCATTTGAAGTACGGATTGTCCGTCCAAAAACGGTTTGTGCTGCCCATCTGATCCTTTTTTAGGTTCCCTGCACTGCAGCCAAACCTCATAGAATGTGCCAACATAGGACGTCATGCTTTCCGCGAGGTTGAGAAGGGCATGGATGACATCCAGATGAGGTCTTCCATGATTAATAAGAAAGTATGTAGCACCCAAGCTCAAGATGAGATCATACTAATGCCATGAGCAGCTGGCAGATATTATCCGGGCAATTCTTGACCCACAAAGTGCCAGATATCTCAAGCCTCAGCTGATGCCTATTTACGACGGTGCTCAAACTTGTTCCCATATCGCGCGGGGGATCGACCAAAAGTTTGAAGAATGGCTCATGTATGCCTGCGAGCTTCACGCTGCTTGCGTCCAGCTGGGGGACAACAACCGGGATGCTCAGCTGAGCAGTCAAGTTTGCTTGGCTGCCGAGCACACCCGCTTGAGCACGCCAACCAGTGAGGACACGAGAAAGGTCTCTGAACGTCTGGAGAAACAGGTCCGCGCTGCTGAAGAGGCTTTCAAGAAGGCCTCAAATGAGTTTCCTTCCGGGTACGACACCCTCTCCCCTTGTTTTGCTGGCTTACGCTAACCAAAGATACCAGATGGGATTTAGTAGGCCAACAAGTTGTCGGCGACTTGGCAGGTGCCATCTCAACCGCGCTCAACCAATCCATCCCCGCTCTCACCAGTCTCCAAACGCCCTCACCGAAGATTGGAAATAACATTGTCGGTGGATTTGCTCACCTTGAAAAGGGATCCGTATCTACTGGAACACAGACCGAAGATGTAAATGCGCCGCCATCTAGTGGTGTTCCAAAGGAGGCCAGAGACCCTGCCTACGCCGAGGCCATCACAGTCCGCACCTACATGTCGGCCTTGAACGTCATCGTGAATGGCAAGGACGGAAACATCAACTGGGAGATGGCCCGAGGAGACAAGGGTCCCGGCTCCAGTGTCAATTTTATTGGCGCAATGCTCAGAGGTTCGAAGGAGTGGTTCGCTGATGTGGCAACCGATGCCGCACCTAGCAAAACATTAATGGAAGTTCTTGAAGCTGTCGGCCGAGTAACATTCCCCGATTCAAGCAACGCAAATTTTAGTACGCTAATGCTGTTCTAGATTGCTCGAGAAATCGGCGCTGAGGCCACCAATTCGACGTTGCCAGAGAATAACTCGCCAAAAGTCAAGGACTGGCAAGCCAGCCTAACCGCTGAATATGCGCGACTCAACTACCTCATCGCCAAAGGCAAGGCATTACCAGGAAATTCTGCTGCCGGGGTTAGCTTATTGCTCATTTCTACTTTCTCTCCGAGATCATGAAGCTGACCTTTCAAGATTCCCCTCGTTACATCAAATGATTCGGACATCAACACAGCGAGCATCAACACCAAAACTCCCGAGGCCCAGACCTTCCTCGAGTCCGGAAAGAGCCAGCTCATTCAGACACAACAGATTTTAAACAACCGCCAGGAGAATTATACTGTTGCGACTCACCTTTTAGCCGGGCAGCACAGCAAAATTGAGGATATCCAGGCCACCATCTCTCAGCTGACTCCTTCCGAGATTTCCTTGGTGGGCCGCTCGATCCCAGTGAAACCTTTCACGGCAACTAACAATTTGGTTTAGGATGGAATCAAGAACGCTTTGATTGAAACTATCAAGCTATTGATCGGTCTCAAGCATCAGGTCGCGAACCTAGTTCGCTTCTTCACAGCCATCTCTTCCACCCTTGACAGCTACATCAAGCTCCAGATTGACCCCTACAGCAAGATTATGCAGTCCATTGAAACGGACGGAAGCCACCCCAACGACAATCTCAAGTTGGGCAACTACACGCTTACAGACCTTCAGCGTTCGGTAGGTTCCTTTCCTGGGCTTTTACAAAGAACCATCAACTGATGCGACTAACCCCGACAGCAAGCGTTCAATACTGCAGTGACCATTAGGTCCTATTTTGCGGTGTTCGGCGAGATTACCAAGATGTGGGTTGAATTGTCCCGGCGATACGTCGTCCCCGGCTTGAGCATGTGCGAGGACATGTCTTTTGTAAACGACGCTCGAGAGCTCCGGGGGAAAGCAGCCAGATTAGACCAATGGTCCAAGGAAGCCACAAGGGAAGTATTTGATGTCGCCCGGCAGGTAAGTGATGACAAACAATCGGATCGTCCGAAATATGAAACTGACTGCGGTTGAAACAGAAACAAGCAGAGATTATAGAGGGAATGGGTGAGCGCGCTAATGCCGCCAAAGCTATCTCGTCGCGCCTAGCGCCTCTGTCTGAGGCAACTCTGAATGCCATCACCAACGGAACCAACTCTATCAAGGATGCAGCCGTAGCCACTGTCGAGAAGCGAAGTGCGGTGTCGGCCTTCAATATTGGCCATGACGCACTGTAGCAGTGTGCCACCTACTTCAAAGGATCGCCATGTTCGCGAGCAGCCTGCCATGGCATGGAAATAACCTTTAATAATTCAGATAAATACTAAAATCGATTGAATAAACACCCATAATTCCCATGTGCCTTCATTTAATTACACTGCAACTCAATTTTGTCCTGGCCTAGTGCTCACAAAAGCTCCACTCAACGCGATCCAGGCGCCCATTCGCATCAGTCGTCAAGACAGTGCGCTCGGCCATCAATTCCTTGCGAAGATCTTTGGCCGCCTGCTCACTCACTGGGAAGTTCACATGCCGTCGCACCATTTCCTTGATCTCGTTTGGAAGCCCAGCCAGAGGGGGCACCTGCTCGACCTTTTCGGCCCACCAGTTCTGCTGCTGGGGCGGCACATTGGCGGTCGAGATGATTTCAATGTGTGGATCAACCAGGAACAGGGCCAATATCTTGCGGTGGCCCGGTCGCGTCTTGTCTGCCAGCTCAAAGGGGCTGACGCGGTGCTGGTAAACATTAGGGAAGAAGAGTGCTCGGCCTTCTCGGGTGAGAACGCTGCCCATATCCTGCATGGTCGTGCTCCATGCGGAAAGTGAAAAGATTTTCTCAATGGGTTCGAACTCGCCTTGCTCATGACTAAAGCTGCTTGTGAGCTCTTCTCGATCTGCCCGAGTGCGGAATGAAAGACGGGAGTCGGTGATGTTGTCGCAGTCGTAGTAGTACAGAGCCGTGGCGCAAATGTGTTCATTAACCTGACCTTCCACATGCCACGACCCCCCGTTGTATGTCGGCTTCTCGGGTGTCAAATGAATGTTTGCGAGCTTGACAATGACCTGGATCCGCTTTATATCCTCGTCGAAGAAGCCGGGTTTTTGGAAGTCGCTGATGTCAAACGGCACAAGGTCTTTCAAGTCCAACTTGGCTTCGGGGAGCTGAAGGACGTGCGTGCGCTTGAACCACTCCTCATCAAGCCTCTGGTTCTCTTCATAGGCTTCCTCGTCTTCATAATCCTCTTCGCTGTCTGTATCCTCTCCTGGTCGGTTGGAGGGCTCGCAACCGGCGTTCCCGCACAGCTCCGGCACGTTGCAAACATATTGAACAGCTTCCAATTTCTCGACACGTTCAACCTCAAACTCATCCATGGTCGATCGGAGGACAATATCCCAGGCTACAAGTGACTTTTCAATAAACTGCTCAATGATTGGGTAGAAATCAGAATGGTGGATAGGGTGAAGATTGTTGATGTAGCTGATGATACGCGGCCGTTCGCCAGTAAGATCAACATCGCACGGAAGCCATTGAAACTTGGACGACAAGGCCCGTTGTTCAGAGTCATCAAGCATCCAGGACTCTAGGGGCAGAATTGGTCGGAGGGGCTCTCCGACAATAGACCCGGTACCACAGTAGTCGAGGCAGTTTTCAAGCGTGATACGTTTATCTGGAATGATTCGTGAAAGGCCGTACACGAGCGGCCAGAGCGATGGATGGACCAAGTTAAGCACTTTCTCGTCGCTTCCTGGGTGCCAATCCTTGCGTACCTCTGGGACATTTTCCAGTGACGCAACGGCATCCTTCAGTGCTTCCTTCAAATCGTCGGGGAGCAAAGTATCGGATTTGATGGCACAGGCTGAATAGTCCAATACAGGAATTAATCCGGTTTCTTGGTATATCTCAGCCTTCTTGCTCAATTCTTTGAAGCACTGCATTCCTTTTTAGTACCATGGATAAATTAGCGTTGCATGGTGTCAACCCACAGCTTCGGCCATCTTTTCGGTGAAATCGCCATTTGTCTGATACTCATCCCAAGGCATGCTGAGCACTTCCTGTCTCCATTTATCCACAATACTAGGGTCTTGGACTTTGATCCACCAATTTGGTTTGTTGGTGATGTCCTCGATAAATTTGAGCATACAAACTTCGCGATTTGTCAGGGTATTGGATCTCCAATCATAGTCCCTCAACCCATAAAGGAATGGAAATCGTTCCTCATTCCGAGATATCTTGTATGTGATTGGGATACCATAGCCGGGAAGCATAATTTTATCACCTGTTCTCTATCATTTGATAAACATGAGCTCAGCAAAGCTGAGGTGTCTCAGGTTGGTCGTGTACTCACAGGTGGGCCGTTCAGACTCCTAATCTCATGAGCCCTATCGATGCGATAGTCGTGTGCGCAGTGATAGTTGCCGCCAAGCCATTCCTGGATTTTGCCGTAAACATCTTTGATTGTCGGTTGAGGGTCGGGACAGTTTTCAATCCACTGAATTGCCTTATCTCTCATCTCATCTGAGACGAACGTGATGTGTATTCTGTTGGAGGGCTTGACAGCCAGATCATGGCCATCATTCGGTGCAACGTCCTCATTCGCATCGGGTTGAGCAAGTGGTGAGGATGCCATCACGATGATTCATGAATCAATGTCGTGATTTGGGTAAGAAAGAAGACAGTCGCAACGTCAGCGCGCCACGGCTAGACACGTTTTATATTCAGCTGATGACAGAGCACCACAGCCAGTCGTCAATAGGCGGCATGTGGGGCAAAAGCACAAAGCGCCACAGTGGCGCAGCGCTATGACACCGCCATCTTATTTTTGAATGTCATTCAAATTCACTAGCCGGCAAATACTTGTCACCATTAATTAGTTGCTAGAGTATATGTTAGTGTTGGGTAGAAATTATTTGGTTGTCTATATGGGCTTTTAGTTTCCGTTTGAATTCTGTGATGGCGCCACAGTACTCGCATTGATCCCTGATCCGGGCGGTCAAACAAACCATTGAACTTTTTCCTCATCGTCGAATAAAAAAGAGTGACAAGCATTGGAAATGTCTTTAATTGAATAATAAATGAACCTTAATGTCATAAAATCATATACATGGGTGTGAGAGTCAAGCATGACAAATTATTGTTACTGAATATTAGTGTATAGGGTAGTCATGTATATCTACTGGATGGAAATGGCGCGACGGTAGTTAATGGCGAAAGTGGCTAATTGTCCGCCAAGTGTTTGGCTCGCACACTTGAAGTTAGTGGCTCACTACTGATGCCACACTGTGGAGGAAATATTCTAGAAGCTGAGGTATTGGCTAAAGAATCAACGCAGCTTGGTCTTAAGATAGCCGTGGCGGCTACCCATATGGCCAACTTTGAGAGCATTAACATGACTGACTGCCCATACAAAACTGCATCACATCCATCAATAACAAGGAATATAAGCCTACCGGCAGCAAGGCCTTAGGGGCTTATATATAAGAGCTTAGTAAGGAACTTTGCAAGGCATTGCTTAGCCTTAGTATAAATATAAGTATAGGGTTTGCCTTATTAACTTATAATTAATCTATAGTAAGAGGAAAAAAAGAAATTAAAATAATTATAGTAATTGGAATATAAGTAGTAATAAATAAATAAAGGAAAAAAAGAAAAAAAAAGAAAGAAAAAGAGAAAAGGAAGATTTAAATAAAAAGAGGAAAAGAATAAATATAATATATATATTTTAATATTTAATAGCTTAATTAATTATTTAGTATATTTTAATTTAGGTAAGAATTATATATAAAATAAAAAAATAATAATTTATTTATATATAATTTTAATAATAGAAAATATAATTTATAATTTATATTAGATTTTTATAGAAATAATTTATTAATATTTATTTTAATTTTTTATTAAAATTTATTTAATATTTATTTATTTTTATTTTAAATTACCTTTTATAATTACTATAAATTTTTATATTTTTTATTATATTTTTTTTTTATTTATTATTTTATAGATTTATTTTCTTTTTTAATAAATAATAAAAGTAAATTTTAATAAAATTTAAATTTATTATAATATTTAATAAAGGGCTAGTTAAAGATAATAATTTTAATATTAGAATATTTACTAAATTTACTATAATAATATTCAAGTCTTAGATTAAAGAGAATTATTAATTGCTTAATAAAGGTATAATAATATTCTTAAATATATTATTTAAAATATCTAAATATTTTACTATTAATAATAAAGCAAAATTATTATTTAATATAATTCCCTAAAATTATAGTTTTTTAAATAATATTTCTTTTAAGATTATATTTAGTTACTTAGTACTAGACTTTTGGATAGAATCTAGTTTTAATTTATTTTTATTTTTTAATAGGATAAAATTTAAAGTAATTATTTAATATAATTTATTAATTTTATTTTTAAAAGTAATTAAGGTAAATATTATAAGATTATTTTTAAATAATATTTAATTATTTAATAATATTATATTAGGTTCTTTAGCTAAGATTAAAGTTAATACTAAAGCTAAGATTACTATACCTAATAACCTTATATTTATAAATATTAATAATAATAGGTCTTATATAATTAAATCTTTACTAAAAATTTAATAAGTATTAAAAATAATAATAAAAATATAATCTCTTTTTGATATAGGTAGATTCTATATAAGATTATAATTTAATAGGCCTATAATCTTATTATTATATAAAACTAAGATTCTAGGCTAAAATTTAAAATTATTTCTTTATAAATTATAATATAAAAGTATTTAAGATTTCTAGAAAATAGAAAAGATAATAAATACTTAGAATTAATAATAATCTTAGCTTAATATTATTATATTTTTTAAAATAAAAAGAAAGATTAATAATTAAATAAATATATAGTAATTCTAAACTTATTTATTATTAAAAAGGCTAATAAACTCTAGCTTTAGAAGATTTATATTAGACTTTAGTATTAATATAATAAAGAATATTATTAGTAAAGTAATTAAAAAGATATTATAACCAAAAAAAGGTTAAAGAAAAATTCTAGTTTAATTAAAAGAGGATTAAAGATTAAATAAATAGAAAGTATAAATCCTTTATAATTATTATTATAGATTAATAGTATTAATATAGTATATAGATTAATTTTCTTTAATTTATTATTTTATATAACTTTCTTGGCCTATTTTAATATAAATAAATATATATAGCTAAATATTAAGAACTATTATTCCTTTTATTTTTTAGGGATAATTTCTTAGAAGAAGACTAAGATATTTAAATTAAAGTAAATATATAGTAAGTCCCTATTAATATAATCTAGGTACTAAAAAATCTTATAGAATATAGTTATTAGCTATTCTAGAATAAAGAGAAAGATATAAGTAATAGCTTTTATATTAATATTCTTAATATATTGATTTTCCTTGCTAAATATTTTAAGATTATTAGGCTAAAGATATAGCTTAATAATTATATTATTAATTAAGCTTTTCTTAATAGTAAAACTAAATTATTTAATTAGTATTATATTTTAAAAAGTACTAAAATATAAATAAAGAAATATAGAGTAAAGGTATAGATTAAATAAAAAATAAAAGAAGAAAATTTAATTAGAATATTTAGTTATATTAATTATATTTCTTAATTACTTTTACTTTTTATTTTTTTTTTTATTTTTATTTATTTTTATAGTAGATTATAATTATATATATAATATAAAATAAATAAGTTATTTTTTTTTTAGTAAATATAAAAGTTAGGCCTATTTAAAATTATTAAATAAATATATTTTAATATACTATTAAGAAAGTAAAAGTAAATTTATATATTATATACTTTAAAGGCTAATTTAGTATAATAAAAATATATTAAGACCTTGATTTATTAAATATTAGGAAATAGTCTTTAATCTAAATCTTAATACCTAGCTATATTAATATCTAATTCTAATAAAACCTCTTATATAATAATACCTCTATATTAGGTTTATATAATAATTTACTTTTTTTAGGGTAGGGGAAAAGTAAAAAAAAAAAGGGGATAGTATAGGTATTATTTGGTTTTAATATACTTAGGAAATAGGATTAGTAAATAAAAAGTAATATAAAAGAATTCTTATAATCTAAATATATTTACTAAGCTTTTAAATAAAAAAAGAAAAGAATAATATAAAATAGCTTATAAATAATAAAAGATAAATTAAATAAGTATTAAAATTATAATAATACTTATACTTTATAGCTAAGGTATAGAAGACTTTAGATTTATATTTTTTTATATATTTATAATCCCTTTAAGAATAATATAATTATATATTTACCTTAAAAAGGCTATAATTACTTTATAGTCTTTAGCCCTAAATTATAAAATAATATTTTTATTATACCTTATAGACTAAAGATTAAATACTTAGGCATAGATATAGCTTAAATAGTATATTAGTAAATAAGATTAAATTATAGTCTTTTTATAGTATTAAGATTACTAGAGTTATAATTATATTATATTCTTTAGTATTATTATTATAGTAAAAATTAATATTTTCTAAAATCTTCTTAAAAATAAAGATATTAATTTAAGAGTACTAAGGATAATTAAATAAGCCTTTTAAAATATCTTCTTTTTTTATATTAATAATACTAATATTAATAATTAATATAATAATATATAGTATAATTTTAAATAAATTCTTAAATAGTTTTATTTCTAAAGATAGATTAATTATATTAAAATAAATGCCTTTATTAATATTCTAAGTATTATAAGAAAGTCTAAATAAAAGGAAAAAAAAATATTAATTAAATATATTATTAGATTAAAGAAAATCTAGTATAAAGTAAAGTACTTTAGAGAAAAGGAAAGCTATAATTTAAAGCTAATCTTAGGTGTTTTTATTATTACTAATATCAAAGGCATTTTAAAATAGCTTTATAAATATAGTCTAAAATTAAATTCTAAAAATCTTTCTTATAATACTAATAATTCCTATTAATCTAAATTTAGTAAAAGATTAATTATATATTCCTAGTTATAATAAGCTAATATTATTAATATCTAAATCAATTCCTTTCTAATCCTAGCCAGTCTATATAATATTTTAGGAAGGAAATAATATATTTATAAATATAGATAGTAAACCTTTATTAGGAAAACCCTAAATTTTATATAAAGAGATAATTAATTAAAGGGCTTTATTTTTACTTAAATCTATTACTTAATTTATTATTATCTCTATAGTAAAAAAACTAAGGCCTAAAAAAGTTTATTATTATAATATACTAATAGTATTATCCTTACTTTAGCTAACTTCTCTATATTAACTATAATCTTTTATTATACTATAGCCTTCTTCTTAATTATAGCTATATTACTTATTCTTATATAATATATTTAAAATTATATTCTAATATATTTAATTATTACTAAGATAATAATTTCTAATTCTTATAATAAAGCTAATTCTATTATCCTAAATTCTTATACCTAAGCTATTTTAATAAAGTCTATTATTAATTAATTTTATATTATATTAAAATTAAGAGATTATAAAATAGAATAGTAGTTTATTAGAGTTTAATTAATATATATTTATTTCTTGATTTATTTAGCTATTAAGAATAAGTAAAAAATAAGTATAATTAGAGTATAGTCCTAGAAATTTAATATATATAATTATCTAGAATTATAATTATTTCTAAGCTAATAATATATAATTATATTATCATATAAAAAATAAGCTACTTAATAAATAAAAATAAAGTATAACTTATATCCAAATTCCCTATTATAATTTATAACCCTATACCTTATAAAGAGAATTTAATCTATTTTATTTATATAATAATAAAGCTAATTAATTTGAAATTATTAAACCCTTATTAAAAAGAGCTTAGTAACTAGAAGTCCTTACTAAGTAATTTATTAAGGAGTAAATTATAGATCTTTATACTATATTACTAAGAATTTAGAATAGATTTTTAGAAAAATAATATCTTTCTAAAAATAAATTATAATACTTATTAATATCTTATATACTAAATATTTTAATAATATAATTATTTTATTAAGTATTTTATAATTTGGAAATATTAATAATCTATACTTATATAATATACTATTATAAATACTTTAAGTTAAAATTAACTAAGCTAAATTAAAATATTTAGAAAATATAATTAATTAGTATTTACTTTGCCTTTCTACTTACCTATATTAATTATATATTACTAAGTTATTTAATATTTATTTATAAAAAATATAAATCTTACCTTAGAAAAAAAAGGCTATTATTTATAGCTTAATTATATAATTATATTAACTATAAATATATAATTTTAAAGGAGCTCTATAAACTTATACCTATTAAAGAAAAGCTTATTATACTTAATTTATATTATAGCTTTATTATTAAATTTAGTATTAAGAAAATAAATAGAAAAAAGCTTAGTATATATTATCTAAGATATATTAAAGGGTATCTTATTATTTTCCCAAATAATATCCAAGAGCTAATAATAAAGATTTTATTTTACTTATTAATAAAAATAATAAAAGATATTTATATATTATAGTAAGAAAAGAAAAAGCTAAGACTAAGTAATCTATTAAAATTACTATTTATATAATAAAGTTATATTAAAAAAACATTAATATAACTTAAAAATAATAATTCTTATTATATATATATAAATATTAATAGGGCAAAGATATAAAGCTAAGATTTTAAATAATAATTAATATTATTTTAGATTTATAATAAAATAGATTATAATAATCTAAGTTCTTAAGAAATTATTAGTACTTTATATATTATACTTAGTATAAAGTATAGCCTAAATAAGAAGCTAAAGATTAAGATTAATAAAATTATAATAATATTCAATTAATCTTAATATAAAGATAATATTCCTAATATATACCTAAATAAAGATAATCCCATAAATAAGAACTACTTAATAATAAAAAAAACTAATAAGCCTATATTTGAAATAATTATATTTAGTATATTTAATATAAATACTAAGTTAATTATTATAAAAGCAGAAAAGTTATAATATTTCTTTACTATAGTAGGCTCTAGTATTCTAAGTAATAATCTAAATATATAAAGTATAATTATTTATATATTATAGGATTTTAATATTAAAATTAATTATATTATAATCTTAAATATTAATAAGTTTATAATAATATATTAGAACTAATAGCTTAAGTTATTTATTAAGATATATAAAGGAAATAAATTTAGTAACTTATTTAATATTAGGTTTTTTACTAAAGTTTTTTCTATTCTTTTCCCATATAGTACTAAAGGTCCCTATATAGCAAGGGAAAGTATATTATATAATTATACTAGAAATTAGAATTATACTATAAAATATATAAAAGGAAATATAATAATAAATAGATTATTATAGTCTTATAATATCTCTTTTAGCTATTAAATAAAATTAATAATATAGTATTATAAAGGGTATCTAGTAAACTATTTTATTCTTTTCTTTTTTATATTTAATATAAAAATCTAATTAAAAAACTAATATATAAATATAATAAGTATAATAAAGATAAACTTCCCAAAGGTAAAGAAACTAATATACTCTATTACTTTTAAATAATTATAAATAATAAAGGTTAAGCTTAAAAAAAAGAATTTTATATTAGATAAAAATATAAAAGAATTACTTAAATGCCTTTTACTATATAGCTATTAATAACCAATATTAAGGAAAATATAAATAAATTTATAATATAAGATTAAGTCCTTAATTATTAAAATAGGACTCCTGGCTATATGGTTTATCCTAAACCCTAATAATATTATTAACCCTATTAAGCTAAGGCTTATAATATATTATATATATATACCTAAGGCCACAAAAAAATTCCTAAAATATCTTAGCTTATCTTATAAAAAAGTCCAATTAATAATCTCAAATCCCTTAAGCTCTACTATATTTTTCTATTAAGAAATATTCTTATTTTTCAAAAAATATATTAATATTAGAGAAGACTTAGTATTTAAGCAAATTAATTACTATTTTATAGCTATAAAAATAAATAAATATAGCATATTATATCTACTATAGTTTAGTAGTATTTAATAAAGGGTATATAGAATATATCTTAAGTTAAATAGTTAGGGGTTAATAAGATCCTAGTATAAGCAAAGTTAATACTAGCCAGCAGAAGGTTAAATTAGGCTTATATCTTATAAATTAATATACTATTAGATATAAGATATAAATATTATATTTGCTTATTCCTTTATCCAAAGAAAGAATAAATTTTACTTATATAAGGATAAATCCCTTATATAATCTTATTATAGAGATATCTTCCAAAAAGATATAATAAATACCCCCTATATATTTATAAGATTATTATCCTTAATAAACTCTTTTAAAGTTAAAAACTCTTATAAATAAATTACTATCCTTTTGCTTATCTTAAACTATATCTTTCTTTTATCTTTATTCAAACTATATTCCTCTCTTTTCTAGTTAATTACCTCCATCTACTTTAATTAAATAATCCTAAATTAGAATTATTAATTAGCTTAATTAATTACTTTCCTTTGGTTAGTTTCTTTAGATTATTAAGTATAAAGAAATTAGTAGGAGCTATTTGCTTTTTTCTAGTTAATATATCTAACTCCATAGTAATCTCTTTTGCCTTATTGGCTACTATTTTTATAGTCTTAGCCATCTAGGTAATTACTTTGCTTATAGCTAGATCAATAATCTTTTATATCTTTTTTTCGGAAAGAATTATTTTCTTTTCTTCTAGCTTTATAATCTTCTTTATTAAGACTTTATTTACCTTTTTTATATTAATAATAACTATCTTTATTTTCTTAGTAATTTTAATAAAAATTATAATATCCTTATTCTTTTTTATATTAAAAGCTTTTAAAAGCTTATTAAATTTACCCTAAAATTACTTTAAGGCATTTTAAGCTTCTACTACCAAAGCACTAGCTTTTATTATAATACTTTTAATATAGCTCTTATTACTTTAATTTATAATAGTAATTTCTTTGCCCTAGGGTTAAATATTAAGCAGGTATAATTAATTAATAGTACTAAGGTTATTAGCTAATATATTATTAACTTTACCATAGGGTTTAATAAATCTAGTAATAAAAATCTTTATATGGAAAGGAATAAGCTTAGTATAGCTCTTTATTTTTCCTTGGGACTTAATATATTCTCTATTATAAAAGCTAATTATAATATTAATTATAATACTTTTAGTCTATTATATAATACTAATATTAGAAAATTTAATAGAGTATTTAATATATTTATTAGTCTTTTTATCCTTTTTATAGAATACTTACTATATATACCTAAGTATATTAAAATAAAGTTAATAAAGCTTATAACTTTTATTTAGTTTATTATTAATTATACTCTTTAGTCTATTAAGTTTAAATTTATATTAAATAGCAATCTAATAATCTACCTAAGTTTATTTCTTCTTATTTAGTACCTTATTATTTTTATTTCTCCTATAAAAGACTAAGTATTATATATTATAGGATATGCCCTAATCTTTAAGTAATTTTTTATTTTCTTTCTTAGGCTATTTTATTAGCTTTTAAATATATATATTATATTAGTAATAGAAAATATCTCCAATAAACTTAGTAATAATAAAGAAGATATTATTAAGGGTAAGGTCTAAAATAGAAATTTTAACTCCCTTATTATTACTTTTGTTCTTTTTATTGGATTTTTTTATCTTAAAGAAAATTAGAAAAGTAATAGGTACTTTGGGTTCTTTAGGCTTTTTAGGCTCTTTAGGCTCTTTAGGCTCTTTGGGCTTAAATTTATTATTCTTAGGGAGATATTTATTTTTATTATTATTCTTTAGTACTAAGAATAGTTTCTTTTTACTATGAGTTAGTTATAGTAAGGAAATATTATTACCTAGGTTAGTTTTCTTTACTATAATATTAAGAATATTCTATTGGAATTATTTATTACTTTATTTACTATATTTTTTTTATGCCCTTGTCTATTAGAGTTTAGACTAAGCTTTAATTTAGGCAAAAAGGACTTCTAGGGTAATATTTTTATTATCTTTAAAAACTTTTTTAAAGAGGCAATTAATAGTCTTAGTATTATAATTACCTAAGGAATTATTGCTTAAATTAAAATCTAAAGTAGGTATAGGCTAGTTTAATTCTTTGGGTTCTTATAATAGATTATTAAGGGTATTTTTATTATCTATAGGGTATTTATCCTTATTATTATAATTAAATATATCTCTAAAGTCTTTATTAAAATCATTCTAAGAGATAACTAGGCTTTACTAGAACTATTATTTTCTTTTTATTACTTCCTTTATTTTATATTTTTGGATTTCTTTTTCTTATTAATAATTATATTTTTTAATCTATTTATTAAATATTACTACTTTAATAGCACATTGGGTCTTTAGCAAATTTAGCTTTAATTTGCATAGTACTATATACCCACTATTAGATATAATTAATTATTTATTAGACTTCTTTTCTTTATAGTAGAAGCTATTATTATTGGTATTATTAGTAATTCTTACTAAGTTTTATTTTTTGTACTATATTTATTAGTTTAATTAATAAAAAATAAGGTTTTAAAAAAGCAAGTAATAGTTTTTGGTAGATTTAGTTTATATTACTTTTAATTGCTTATTTTTATGCAAGGAAATAATTAGAAATAATAGCATATGGGTATATATAATAGTATAGGGATAGATTTATCTTTTGCTAATTTAGGCATAGGTAAAGTAAGATTATAGGAGGGAAGTTTACTATAATTAATTTCTTTTTAAAGGTATTTATTTTATACTTTAAGTAACTTAGCTTAAAGGGTTATTTGCCTTTAATTATATATTTATTATATCTTGCTAATAGTATAAGTTTCCTTGAAATTTAGGCTATAAATTATTCCCTAGATATTATTTTCCTTATATTTTATTTTTTAAGAAAATATTTATTGCTTATCTACTTAGATAAGCTCTTTTTAGTAAGAATAAGTAAAATAAAAGAAATTATATAATATTATTATTCCTAAGTTAGGTTAATTTCTCTTTTCTAGGGTACTTTCTGGGTTAGTTAGTATATTAAAATCTTTCTTTTTATACTTCCCTTTCTAGTTTATTAGGTTCTTTCTTAAAAATTCTTTTACTAGGTTGGATATATTCTCCCTTATATCTAATTCCTTTATTTTTTAGTTATTTTTAGCTATAAATCCTTTTTATTTTAGCTAGAAATATTATATTGGTTTTTTCTTATACTACTAGATTTCTTACTTTATAATTCTCTTTATTTTCTAATAATTAATAATTTTATTTTTATTAATTACTATTAGTAAGAAAGATAATTAAATCTTACTAAATAGGTCTTTTCCCTATATTAGCTACTAAATCTATACTATAAAGACTATTAAATATATTCTTTAATATAAAGAAAAGTTAAGTTTAATTACTTACTTATAGACTTTGCAAATTATAGTATAGGATCCTACCTTTATTAGAGACTATTTCTTCTTAGGTTTCCTAGGGAAATAGTATTCTTTATATAAACAAAGGTATACTATATTCCCTATATTAATATCCATTAGCTTATACTTTAAATTATATCTTATTTTTAATAAGGTTATTACTATATTAATAAATAACTATGCTTCTTATAAATAGGCTTTATATAAAATATTAAGGGCCTTTTTATTTATTTTCTAGTTAACTATTCTAATAGGAATAATAAATTCTACTATAGTATTTAATTTAAATCTATATATTAATTTATTTAGAGATCTCCTAATAGCTATTAACATAGTATTATTAAGGTAATATTATATAGCTAGAAGTACCTCTATCTAGGGTATATTTGGCTTATTAATAATATAATATTTAATTATAATTTTAATTAACTAGTTCTTTTATTCTATACTTTTATTAGTTTATAAATAATATATAGTTAAGATAAGTCTTATAGCTTTTAGAAAGGCTAATATAGCCTTCTAAAGGCTGCTTATAAACTTTATATTTTAGTTACTTAGGATTCTTATAAAAATCCCTTAATTATATAATATTTATATTCTAAGAAATATAATTACCTATTTCTTAGTTATATATATTATATACCTAGCTATAATTATTATTTTCTTAGAAAATAAATAATTTATAGAGCATAGGTAGTTTAGTTCTATATAACCAGGGATTACCCATATTGTTCTATTTAATAATTGTACTAGTAAATCTATAATAAAATTAAGTACTATTATATAAAATAGCCTAGGCACTATTAAAATTAATTATAATTTGCCCATTTTTCTCTATTAATTAATTATATTTTCCCTATATATAAAGCAAAATACTATAAATCTTTTTACTATTTTTATTATTTAATAAAAATAAATATACTTAAATTTTACTATTATATAAAAAAATCCTAGGTATTTTTAATTATTATATACTATAATTAAAATAGTTTTAACCACTAAGTAAAAAATATAAAATCACCTTCCTCTATAAAAATCAATATAATATAGAAACCTATCCTTAGCTAACTCCTATAGCTTCTTTATTTTTATAATTGCCTATAATTTCCTTTTCTTGCCTAATTACCTTTACTAAAAAAATACTTAAATTCTTTCTATTTTATAATTCTTTATATATCCTATAATAATACTTTAGTATATTTCCAGGGCTAAGGCAACTTCTATTACTATAAGGTTAGCTACTACCCCTAGTTTATTAAATCTACTTTCCTTTGCCTTTTTATATAAAGATTCTTTAATAGGCAAATAGGATAGGGCATTAGGTACTATATTTAGTATATTTAGTATATAAAATATCTTAAGATTAAAGGCTAATAGGTAATTTATAATATTTACTAGCTTAAGGTTAGCTTTATTTAGGTTTATTATAACCAAAGATAAATAAATAATAATTCTATATATAGCTATATAGTTAATAATAATATTTATTAGATTTTAGTTAAATTAAATTATTTTCCTTAATTACCTAATTACCTACCTAACTATAATTACTTTTGCTTTAGTAAAGCTATATCCTTTTTCTATAAATAATATTAACCTTAAGAAGAATATAATTAGCTTAAGTCTGGTTAATATAATATCTTTCCTAGGGATTAATATTTTATTCTAATTGCTAATAATTTAGAATATATATAGGCTAAAACCATTCTTATAAGCATTAAATTTAAAGAATAATAGCTTATTTGGATTATAGTAATATAATATTAACTAATTTATAAGGAATTATTATAGGTTCTTAAATACTATCTTTTCTTTCTTAGTTAATTTAAATAATTTTTATAATATCTTTTTTCTTTATACTAGTTTTGATAGCCTAATTGGGATTTTATTTATAAGGCAGATCTCTCTTAATAGGCTTATCTTATATCTTTATAGTAGTTATGCCCTTATTTTATATTATAATATTCCTTAGTAGAGAAATCCTATTATTCCTAAATAGATTTTAAGTACCCCTAAATTGGTTAATATAATCATTTTTGCAAATACTATTAGTTTATCTCTAGTCTTCTAAATATCTTCCCTATTTACCATAAATCCCAATAGATTTACCTTAGGATAAGCAATAAACAACTTTTCCAAGGCTATCCTTATCCTATTATTATAAATCTTTTTTAGAATAATTTTAAAATACCCAAGATACTCTTTATAGATCCTTAAAAAAATAGTAATATTATTAATATAAACTCTTATAAAGCCTTTATAATCCTTAAATAATCTATCCTAAAACCTTTATATATATATTAATATATTTTTAAATCCCATTAATATTATATTAGATTCTTTTAGTTCTTAATCAAAAATAATCACTATATAATTATAATAACCCCTAAATATACTTAGCTAATAAAAAAAGCCTATTCTATTAAATATTAAAAACTACCTTATTTCTTTTATTTTTAATATAATATTATCCTAATCTAATAATAAATATATATCCGGTATAGCTAGTTGATTTAGTAATTATAAGTTTATAATAACTCTACCTTTATATTTGCTATTTATAATCCTCTAAATAATAAAAGCTAAATATATAATCGGGCTTAGGCTATTAGTATACCTTATCTTGCCCTTCTTATATAATTTATTATAGGTTTTATTCAGTAATATATAATCTTCTACTCCTAGGGGGTATTTCTTAATTACCTTCTTCTAGTTTTACTATTCTTCTATAAGCTTAATTTTTATTTTATCTTTTTTGGCTATTAGGATAATTTCTTAATCCCTATAAATATTATACTTATTGGTTAATATAATAAATTTTACTATAATTTCTAGGTCAAGATTTATAATAGTAACTCTGAATTTATTTCTAATAAATAGAATATTACCTACTTTAGATATTTTATAGCTTAGGATATCTTTGTTTATTTCCATAGAATTAAGGTTAGTATTAAGCTTATTAAATTTATTAAATTTTTCTAATATAATATAAAAAACTTTTTAGTTTAGAAGTCCTTTTCCTAGATATTATTAAATTTTGCTTTTAGGTAAAGAAAATATATTTTCTTATTATTTTATTTATCTATAATTATATTAATCTTTTATCTTTGTTTAATAATTATCTTTATTAATATTAGATTATAGACTTAGACTAATCTTAGGGTCTTTTTATTAATAATAATATTAGATATACCTAGGTAATTAGTACTTAGGTAATATAATTCTAATTTATTATTAAAATTATAAAATTCTAATAATTCCTCCTAATATACTTAGATATATATTATTTCTTTTAGATTAATAATAATTATATATATATTAATTACTATCTATATTACCTTATCTATTTTCTTGCAAAAAATCTTTGCTTTATACCTTATATTCTATGCTAAGTAGAATCTAATATAGAAATTAATAAAATCAATTTTTATATTATACTTAAATAAGAATTAGTTCTAATTAAGAGTCTTGGTACTAGTATCTTTATTATATTAATAGTAATTGTAAAGTAGGTAAAGATATCCTTCTTTCTAGCTTTTCTAGTAATATAAAAGTCAAAAGTAGCTACCTTATTAATCTCTATTATTAAGGCTATTCCCCTTACCTTCTTTAGTAGCTTCTTCTTTTATTTTATTTTTTTATTATACTTTTTAAGCTATTCCTAGTTAATAAGGACTATAAATATACTAATATTAATATATACTTTATAGATTTCCCCTTTATCTTAGAATTATAATAGGACTTATAAGTATATATTTACCTTAATCTCTAATTTCTTAGCTAGGTCTAGTCTACCTATAGCTTTAATTACTCTTTCTTCTTCCTAGTAAAATCTATCTTCTATTAATTATATTAATTATATATAATATACTTTAGTATATATACTATTATTTTTAGTCTATTTATTATTAAAAGTTTCCCTTAATAAATTACTTTCTATTTCTTCTTTAATTAATATATAATTATTATTTAATAATTATTTCTTTTAATTTTAAAAGTCTTAATTACTATAGTATAAGCAAGTTTTATTAATATATCTTTAATTTTATTTTCCTTTATATTACTATTAATAATAATTAAATGGGTAATAATCTTTACTCCTTTAGGGTCCTCTTTTATAGTCTTAATATTTATTTTAATCCTAAAAATATACTTTATTATAGTTTTAGTAGGATCCTTTTGTCTATTAGCTCCTATTATTTTATTAGTAATTTATTTTATTATTATTCTTTATAGTAGATTCCTTTTTCTACTAATTATTATTATTACTTATATAGGATAAGCTTTTTATACTATTAAAATTACTATACTATTAATCTTAGTTCTCCTATTTTTAATAGTAAAGGCAATAGATTCTCTTACCTTAGTAATAGTATACTTATTTTAATTTATTATCCTTATCTTTCTTATTAATAATATAGGCCTTCTAATAGCTTATTTTAATAGCTTTCTAATCTTTTTTCTCCCTTACCTCTATATTTACCTCTAATTTATCCTTTAAATCTTCCTTTATTTTATTAATAATTTTTGAATAAATATCTTTATTATTACTTTTGGTTAGCTTAGGATAAAGTATATAAAGTTCTAGGTTAAGATAATTATATATTATAATTAGCAAGGTAAACTTATTTATTTATTTTATTAATTTTACTTTACTAAAAATCCTTATTATAAAATCCTTAATAAGGATATTATTAAGTATATCTTTTTATAAATACTTAGCTATATTTATTTATTTTCTAGCCTTTTGCTATCCTATTTTGAATTTTTACTTTATAATTATAAATAAATTTTCTAATATTAATATTAATATTTTCTATTACTTAAGGCTTAATAATCTATTATACTATCTTATTATTATTTCTTTAAAAAGGCTTTAAATATTAATTTAAATAAATTTATAATTTACTATAGTAAAATCCTTTTATATTAACCTAATTATTTAGATCTATATATCTATATTAGTAAATATAATCTAGTTATTCTTATATCTTATTCCCTTATTATTATTTTTATTCTTTTCTAATAGCTAAAATAGCCTAATATCTTTTATCCAAATATTTACTTACTTTTATTTTTTAATAATAATTAGGTTTTCCTTATTTCTAGCTAATATATAGCTTCTTCTTTTTCTAGGATTATTTTTATTTAGCTATTTATTAAGTTTTTTATACTTTAGTCTTTATTTCTCTCTAAATCTTTAGGTCTTTTCCTAGTCTTAATTATAATCCTATTTATTATCCTATTTAGGGCATAGCTTTTTTAGTATTATTAATTACCTATTTAGGCCTATTCCTAGCCCTAGAAAGATTATTTCCTATTCTTTACTAGGTATTTTATTCCCAAAATTTATATAAGTCTACTTATTCTATATCTTATCCTTATTTAATTTAAATTTATTAGCTAGATTAATCTTATTTAATAGCAAAGTAAATCTCTCTACTAGCTTATCTTTATCTACTAAGCTAACTAATTTTAATTTAATCCTTAGCCTATTAATTAAAAACCCTAGTTTATTCTTTAGGACAATAAATTATACTATCTTACTAAACCCTTCTAACTCCCATATATTATCTTTATTACTTATTGCTATTATCATAGTATTAGTTAGTAAATTCTTAGTAATTAAAATAATTATCCCCTTTCTTCTTAATAAAATCTCTAATCTTTTGGGATTAAATAATTCCCCTAATATATTAAGTAAGCTAATTAATATTAATTTTCCTTTAGGGAAAAACTAGTTTAATAAAGGCCCTTAAGATATTATTAATACTAGGATTAATACTAATATTACTTTAAGGGTTAGTTTTATTGCTAAATTATTAGGTTTATTCTCTTTCTTAGATTTTCCTAAGTCTTTATTACTTAATATTAACTTACTATTTATTAATATACCTTTCTAGTAGGCTTTATTAAGTATTTTTCTAATTATAGCCTAGGTAATAATAATTATATAATAATTAATTATATTCTAATATACTAATAATTTCTTAGAAATAGAAAAACCTATTATTATAAACTACCCTTTTTTATTATAATACTAAGAAAATAGGGCATTTAAATTATTAATTATATTAATTTCTATAATTCTTTATCCCTAAAAGTCAAAGTTAGGGTTTTATTTTAAAAAGGTTTGGAATTTTTATATAATTAAGAGTTTATTTTCCTTAATTATAATTAGGTTAAATAAATCTATATTAAGATTAAGTCTTCTTCTTAATTAGTCTATTTTGCCCATGGGGCATTATTTTTATACTAGTTTGCGGTTTAGTTGCTTATTGGTTATTAGGTCTATTATACCGGGTCATTTTCTCTATATCCTATATTATTTAGGACTTTATATAAGTTATATAGGGCCACGGTTATGTAAATCAAAACTTCAGCAATTACTATTACTTATTATAGTTTAGTAATATTTAATAGAGAATATATAGAATATATTTTAAGTTAAATAATTAGGGATTAATAAGATCCTAGTATGAGTAAAGTCAATACTAGCTAGCAGAAGGTTAGATTAGGCTTATATCTTATAAATTAGTATACTATTAGGTATAAGGTATAAGTATTATATTTGCTTGTCCCTCCATCTAAAGGAAGGACGGATTCTACTTATATAAGGATAGATCCCTTATATAATCTTGCTATAGAGGTACCTTCTAAAAAGGCATAATAATATCTTTATAGTCTCCTTTAGTTATAAGATAATATAAAGCTAAGTTTTATTTATAATAATATAAAAAAAGCTAATATTAAATTATATTATAATTATATTATTAAGTTTATTAATAATATATTCTATAAAATATATTCTTTAATATTTATAATAAATCTTATATAAATATAGCTAATATTTAAATAATAAAATTAATACCTTAATTTTATATTATACTAGGCAATAAAAAATAATAAAGAGAATATATTATTTAATATTATACCCCTTATATAAAACTTAAAAAATCTCTCCTTAATATTTAATAATAAGGCTAATTACTATATAAGTATTATCCAAAGGTATTAATACTTACTAATATATATTAAATATTTCTTTAAAAAGAATAAGAAAAAGGAGAATAGGCATAAAAAGTATTATTTTAATATTCTATGGAAATTAATAGATATTATTAAATTTAATAAGGAAAATATATTATATATTTAATATAATTATCTAATAGTTAATAGATAGAATTCCTTTATAGCTATTAGGTTATATTATAATTATAATATATTATTTATATTAATAAGGAAAAAGGCAATATTATTAGTCTATTATATAATAAATTATATAATAAAAGTAAAAGATTTTACTTAGAAGTATATAGCTATTATAAAGAATATAATTTAAGCTAATTATAATAGCTATCTAGGAATAATATTAAATAATATAAATAAGAATAGAGAATTAGCCAAGGGACTAATAGAAAATAAAATATACTAATTCTTACTAAAAATTACAAATTAGGCTTATATAAATAGACCACTTTCCTAGATTAAAGTTCTTACTTATTTAATAGGAAATCTAATAAAATATATAAATATTCCTAGGTAAACCTTCTTAAATATAACTATATTTTATTAGTAAATATACTAATATTAATAATATTTATATTATAAGAGTAATATAAATAAGGCAAAGGAGAATATTATTAGTTAAAAAGTCTTTATTTATAAAATAGGGTAATATATTCCTATAGTAGAAATATATTTATACTAAGGTAAAGTTCTATAAAACTTATATTTATATAACTATATATTTCTTATTTAGATTGAATATAGAAGTTATAATAAAGATAGGCCTAGTAAGGGCTATATTTTATTTATAAAAGATTATCTATTTAATAATAATTATATATAGGTATTAAGATAAGAGAATAAGAATATAATTATATACTTTAATAATTATTTAAATATAGATTTAAAAGATAAAGATTATAATTATTTTTAAAGGTAAATATTACTTTCCTAGAAATAGAAATACTAATAATAATAATCCCTTTAAACTAATATCTTAATATCTTAGGTTTATTATATAATATTTTATACTATTTATTTTCTAGGAAAAGTTTATATCTAAATTATTTGGTAATATTAATAATATTTAATTATAGAAAAAAAATAATTTATTAAAAAGGATTTTATTTTATATTAAAAATATCTAATTACTTTAGTAATCTATAGAAAATATAGCAAAAGATATAAAATAATAAGGAGTTTTTACTAAAAAGAAAGTGCTTATAAGTAAGTAAGATAAATTAAATAATAAGGATATATTAGAAAATAATATTAATTATATAAATTAGCTAATAGATATTATTTAAGAAGTAATAAATACTAAGTATATAATAATAAGTTTATTACTTTTATTAATAATATTATAGAATATTAGCTAATTTTAATAAATTTTTATTATATTTAAGAATAAAATAAAATAATTATTAGTAATTAAATTAAAAGTTAGGTAGATAATATTACTAGGCTAATTATACTTAAAATATAAGATATTAATAAAGAAATAAATAGTATATATTATATTTTAGTAAAATAATATTTTAAGTAAAATTAAAAATATAATTTAGGGGATATATAGCTATAAGTAGGACTTAATATTTAATATTAAAGTAAATAATAATAAGATAGAAGATAATATTATAATAGGCTAGGAAGAGGAAAATATATACTTTTATTAGGCAAAAAGCAAAAAAAAGCAAAATCTTATAATAAATATTAAATATATATTATTTATTTTCTTTCTTAATATTAGATAATAGCTAATAAATAAATTTACTTTAAATAAAAAATAAGTAATTATCTTTCTTATTATTTATTATTATCTTAATATTATATAATAAGATAAAGGAAATATATCCTAATTATATTAATTTATTGGGAAAAAGGGCAGTACTAGAAAATTACAAATTATTAAGACACTAATAAAGCTATTTATAAAGAAAGATATTTAAAATTAAATTATTATAATAATAATATTAGGTACTATAATATCCCAAATTAATAATATTATATTATACTTTATCTATAATCTTAATATTAATAATAATAAAAATAATACTAAAAAGTCAAAATATATAGTAAATAGCTTACTAATAGCAAATTAAAAAAAAAAATTTATTAATTATTAATAAGATTAATATACTTAAAGCCTATATACTCTATATAGTAAATTAATAATTATATATATATTAAGAATTAAGTAAAGATTTTAGAGGGATTTTTATTATTCTTTTCTATAGGAATTTTTAATAATTTAGATCTATATTAAAGCAATATATCCTTTTATTAAGTACTAATATACTTTAGAATATAGATAGTAATAGTAATAAAAAGAATATATAAAAAAAGAAAGGAATTAATTATAAATAAAGAAAATATATTAATAAAAAAGGCTATAAGTTTTAAAAGAAGTTTATCTTAATTATTATTCTTAAGGAATAAATTTATATTACTAGGGATCTAAAATTATATTGGCTTTTATAATATATTTAATTTAGAATTTAGAATAAATTAAACTTAAATCTCCTTAATTTTTATTATTATTAAGAAAGTACTTAGATTTTATAGAATACTAATATTATAATTATAATACTATTAAATAAAAATTATTAGAATTTAAATATAAAGGCCTTTAAAGTATTTATTTAAAATTATAAAGTAATTATATAAATATTTTTATTAAATTATAAATAGAATAAAGATATTTATATAACTAAAGAAAAAATATTAATAATTTTTAATTATAGAGATAATAATAAAATAAAAATACTAGGGATATTTATATTTATACCTAGTATATTTATTATTACTGTATATAATAAGTATATAGATCTAAAGCTTATTAATAGGGCTAGCTATACTATAATTAAAGTTATTATTAATTATAATTATTTAGAATATAAAATATTTAATAATATTATTTTTTATTTTAGGCCCTTAGTAGGTATTATTTTAGTCTTAGATATAATAAAATATCTTAAGATTAAGAAAATACCTTTAGGTATAATACTTCTTAGACCTAGGACTAAGATAATATATCTATTAATACTTAGATTATAGTAAAAGTATAAATTATTTAGATTTAGGTTATAATATATATTTAGATTTATTTATATAAATTATAAAGTTTAAGGGAAAATTTTAGAATAAATAGTCCTAAAGTTATATAAAAAAAGAATAGTTTATTTTAATAATTAAATTAAGTTATTAAAATATAATCCCTATAGCCTATATATATAATTATTTTATTATTATTTACTTAATAAAATAATATTTCTCTTATTTATTAAAAAAATAAATATAATTAATAATAAGATTTTAGATATTATAAGGAAAATAAAAAAAAAATTAAAAGATTTATATAAGAAAATAATTAATAGAACTTTAAAATAAATAAATAATATAAAAATATTTAAATAATTATTTTTTATAAATAAATATTTAATTTATAAAAATTAATTAAAAGTTTTAAATATCTTAATATCTTTATATATTATTATAATCTTAAAAATAAATCTATAATAAAAATTATAAAATAAATTTCCTATCTTTAAAATTAATATATAATTTTAGGTAATTTTAAATCTTTAATTACTTAATTAAAATAAGATTTTATTTAATAGAAAATAATAAATTAGTTTATAATAAGAAAAAAAAACTAAGATAATTATTAATTATACTACTAGATTAAAAAGATTTAAAGGCTTTAGAGTACTAATCATAAAGCTCCCCTACTAATTAATTAAAAGCAAGGGGTCAAGGGGCAGGTGGTATAATACCCGGTTCGTTCCTTACCGAGCATATTTGACCGGGCGTAGGCTTCTTATGCGTTATTTTATGCATATCCTATACACCCATGGCGGCACCTCTAATCCATTTAACTTACATATGACGACTGAGATGGTGGGAAGCGACTATCAATGCCCCCTATTATCCGGGCGCATCACAGACACGTTTGACTGATTGCTGAATGGGGGGCAGTGATCATCGAATATAAGCAGTAGTTTAAATTTACAACGTCAGCTGAGTATTCCGATACCACCCTTTTGATAGTCAAAAGGCGATGATTGGCGGCCAGCCTCGTACTTTTGCAAAGTGGCGCCCCATAGCCCATCCACACTGATACACACAAAATCAGGCTCCAATAAGAACTTGGGAATCTCACAATACTCGTTTTTTTTCTCTTTTTAGTGCTTGTTTCGTCTCACAGCCGCAATCTAGCGCTTTGAGAGCTCCGGGCACTTGATCATTGAAATTTGAAAAAAATTCCGGAATCAAGCTATGGGCAGTCAAATTTCCGTCCCTCTCATTCTCATCATCAAAAAAAAAAGCTGCCACACATAGAAAGGCCCTTTGTATTTCAAGTACTACCATGGATTCGAGCGCTAGCTTGCTTCGAAATGGGACACCGGCCTCCTTCACCCAAACCGAATACATAGGAACTGGAGGCAATGATTTCGAACTGGGACACCGAGCGGGTATGCCAGGAAGCCCTCAGTCGGCAGCGAGAAAACGACGCAAGATACCGTACGGTATTTTATTTAAATTGTTTAGTTTCTTCTTTCTTGGTACGTGATGACATATTGAGAGGCTATTATGCAACACGCCGATTGACATCACAATAGCATTCGGTGTCATGGTGGGTCACTATTTCTTCTTCGCCTATCTTGACGGAAAGCCCGTAGATCAATCCATCGGCCAACAACTGTCTACTGCGATGGCGAATATCATGGCAATATTTGTCGAGGTCTTGCTGCTCGCAGGCATTGGTGTTGCCTACGACCAAATCCTTTGGAGGCTATTTCGCAAAAAGTCGCTTAAAGCAGCCCTGATTGACACACTCGTCACACTCCCCGCAAGTCCATGGGACTTGGTCATTCATCCAAAAATATGGATACGAGCTCCAATGATGTGGTTAATTGGGTTGCTATGCGCGGGGGTGCCAATCGCAGCGGTATTTCCGCCCTCTGCCTTGACAGTGGAATTCAAAAACGTTGTTCCAGTAACCATGAAAAATGTTCCAACCATGAACATGAGCGACTACGGAAATGGAACGTATCAAGACTTTGTGGAGCATTCATTCATGGAGATGAATGCCGATCTGAGTTATTTGTAAGTAGCTCCGCATTGGAGTTGAGACATGGCTAAGTCGATATGCAGAAACCAAATTAGACCAAGATTAATGACTATGGCGGCTCAAGTTCTGGCATCAGGCGAACCCGTCAAATTTGACTCGCCCTGTGGAAGTTCGTGCATTTATAATATTTCTCTCGATGGACCTGTATTCCATTGCAGAGAACGCGACACGAATTCCACTCGCGAGAACGATTGCCCGGCGGATATTTACAACGCCACGGATAATTCAAGAGATGATGGATCATACCATATCCAAAACAATTTATTTACGATAAGTTGGCTCCCAGACGCATCGGACACAAACTGCAAGTCGCGCAGGAGACTTGATTGTGCCGTGAGAATCGCCACATATGACCTTCACATTACAAATTCACTCGATGCTTCGCGGTCAATCATCACCAAAGTATCGAACGAAAGAAAGTTCTGGAGTAATGATGCATGGGTCCAATCACAGTTTTACTACTATTTTCAAGAGTCGGCGAACAACATGGTTGATCACGCAGTTAATCTACATGACCTGCGCAAAAATTTCACAAATGCCCAAGCATTTTCCATTAGCCGCGCTGCCGTTAAAGCATTACAAGGCAATGTACAGTATGGTAAGATGGTATTTGTGATGCAGTTCCTCTAGCAGAACACTGCTTACCAAAAGAACATTAGCGACCGACCGAGGGACTATTGCCAACAGCAATGGCATTGCTGCTTCGTTTTTAGGAACCGCACAGCCAGTCGTAAGCAGCCCTTATGTGGGACCGGTGGACAGATACAGTCCTCGTTTCAACATCTCCGCTGCCAGCATCGAGCGCTATCTGCAAGATGTTGTAATATCTACCCTTTCGCTCGGCCAGTCTGCAAATAGTGGCAATATCGAGGCACTTGTGGGTTCCAGCGTTTATGAATTCAGTGAAAGGCTTGTATTTTACGTTCCGTACGGTGCGTGCCTGGCCGTTGCACTAGGTATATACCTTCTAGGTATCTGGTCACTTATTCGAAACGAATCGTCTGCTGGTAACAGTCTTTTGCAGTTCCTCACTGCTACGAGCTCGAGTCAAAGACTGCGCACTCTGGGGGCTGCATGCAATTTGGGCGGCGAAGAAAATATGTCAAAGAATTTGAAGGACGTGGAGTTGAGATTTGGAGTATTTCGCGCTGCAAGTGATGGATCAGGTGGACAGGGGGCAGGAAAAGTGTATGGATTTGGAACTCAAAACGAACTGCATAGTTTGAGATAGCCTGAGGCTGTATTGGCGCGAAGAAGTCGGTTGAATAAGCTTACAACACTCGTTGGTATGCGTGATGGGCTGGAGTTTCCGGTTACATCCCCCAAAAGTGGAGAGTGTTTGTTCGCATTGACGCGCGAAATGAACGTGGTTGAGCGCGGCAAAGTTCACAGTGAAACACGTAACATCAAAAAGTTTGAACATATGGCCGGAAAAGGCTTAGAGCAACACACCCAGTGACCGAACCAATTGATGTCATTTACATGAAAATACACATTTAGACTCGGATAGTGTCAAGGCTTTCGCTTTCAAAAGGGATTGTGAAAAACAGTTGTTTGCTGTGAATCAGTTATTCAGGCGCGCAAACACGTTTTCACGTACGCACTGCAGATGTGATTCATTGAATAGGTTGGCTTATTCAAATGGAGCTGATTGTTTGCCATCCTATGAGCGATAATGAGAACGTTTATCCTCAGGTGCATTAGACTTTTGAATCATTCCACACGAGGTCATCATCAAATCTTCGCTCTTTAGATCTTGGGTACCCCGGCCTGCTCTTTATGCTCACTATTTATCTGTTCTCTTTCACAATCTGGTTCCCTGATGTCATCATGCCCTTGGAAACAGATATTGAAGACTCGCCGAACCCCAAGAACTTCAACGAACCTCCCATCCAGTTAGCAGCCACAACCTCCACAACATCATCCGAGTTGTTGGCGGCAGAGAAATCATCACAAGAGCCAAGACGAGTGGAGCATGGGCACGCGGTTAATGAGCTTCCAGACAAGTTGAGTAGCGACTTGAGATGCAAGCTTCGTTGTAAGCTTCCCCTCGGCCATGAAAAAAAGGAGTCCCAGGACTAAACTTCTGGACAGACAAATATGCCTCCTCGTATCGAAAAACATTCGCAGTCATTTTCACAGCAAATCTGGCGGTCTTCATCGCCCTTGTGGTGGATGCTGGTGGCAGCCCCAAAGCTAAGAATATTGGAAACGCCGCATCTGCCAACTTGATGGTATCGCTTTTATTCCGCCAGGAAGAATGCATCAACATGGCGTATGAGATATTCACCATGGCTCCCCATTCATGGCCTTTGTCTCTCCGAAAACGTCTTGCCAAAGTGTTTCATTACGGCGGCTGCCACAGCGGCGCAGGAACTGCAGCGGTGGTCTGGTACATTCTTTACTCCGTCTTGATAACCAAGGAATATGCCCAAGAGCCAGACCCTGATGCCCTGGTGGATGTCGCATGTAGCTGGATTTTGGTGGGCATGTTTGTCATAATACTGACTTCTGCGCATCCCACTCTACGACGTAGATTTCACGATTATTTCGAGGCTTTTCATCGGTTTGCAGGCTGGATTGCCTTGATCAACTTTTGGGTGCACACGATTTTCGCAGCCAAAGTTATTGCGAAGGAAGAGGGTACAGGTCTGGGTTACGCTCTCGCCACGTCGCCCAACTTTTGGTTCATTTGTATTTCTACATTATGCTCAATAGCATCGTGGTCTCGACTTCGCCACGTCAGAGTATACCCAGAGAAGCTGAGCGAGCATGCCACAAGACTACATTTCAAGTACCGGTCAATGCAGCCATTTTATGGGGTCAAAATAAGCGACAGGCCGCTGACGGAGTGGCACGCCTTTGCAACGATCCCCGATGTGGACGACGAGTCACAGCAGATCACTGGCTTCAGCGTTGTCGTAAGCAACGCTGGAGATTGGACCAGGAAACAAATTGGAAAGCCCAAAGAGCGCAAGCTTTGGGTAAGAGGTGCCCCGCTGCACGGGTTACTGTACGCATCCCGCCTTTTTAAGCAGATCGTTCTCGTGGCCACCGGCTCGGGGATCGGACCCTGCCTCTCATTCATTTTTGCCGACGATACTCCTCGACGCATCCTTTGGAGCACGAAGAGCCCACAGAAGACATACGGGACCAAGGTTTTGGCTGCTGTTCAAAAGTCGGATCCTGACGCGGTAATATGGGATACTACGGCGCTGGGGCGGCCAGACATTGTGCTGGAAACATACAAGCTGGTTCGCGAGTGCAATGCTGAGGCGGTATATGTCATTTCTAACCCAAAAGTTACCGAGATGGTCGTTTTTGGCATGATGTCACGAGGTATCCCGGCATATGGAGCTATATTTGATTCTTGACAAATATTATGGATCATTGGCTACTATAAAGTTGATACGTGAAGGTTCAGTTGTGGCGAGGTGGTCGTTTCCGGGACAGCAGCGAAAGTTGAAAGGATTGATTCATTGCTTTGGTGAGCTGGTTTGACTCACATTTGAATATGAATGCATGATCATGAGATTGGAGGTTGATAAGCTAGGAACCGCAGGTGGAGGCAATGTGATTCCTGTATGCTAAAATTGCAGTGTCCGTAGCTAGCGCGAGAGGGGTCGGGGAGTCACCAGCCAATGAACTATGTGCCAGACATGCTGCACAGTGCTTTGTGTGCGCTAAAATTGCAGTGCTGGCCGATGGTATGGTAAAACCCCCCCCGGCATGTGCCATCCGTAACACGAGTGCTCGGTAATCGCCAATCACCAATCAGTGTCTTGCGCAGGAAGAGTCACAGTGCTGAGTGTACAAAATTGCAGTGCAGAATTCGGACCGGTAGACAAATGAAATGATAGGATATGATTGCTCAGATTGCTCAGCTTGGCCAATGCACAATGCCTGAGATGTGTGGCGCAATGTGCTTTGTGTATGCTAAAATTGCAGTGAGTGCTACTGTGCCCTCTGGACATTTGACAGGTTTGCAAGCGAAGAGCCGAATCCGGGGGCCGAACCACCGATGGGCGGCGCTTGTAGGTCCGATATTCCGAGCGGCCAATTAGACATGATTACCAATTTCCTCAGGCGATTGAACAAACATGGCCCAAATCCGTGTGATGTTTCCATGCAGCAGTATAGTAGTCCTGAGCGATAAATGATCAATGTTGATCATGAAAACACTTGATAACTCTCTCGTCAAGTGATGTAAAAAGGGAGGGAACTTGGTTGTCATCGTCATGTGCCTAATTCTCATCGGTGCCTCGGCCTTAGCGAGTCCCGAGGTGGCGTGGCCTCACCCTCACCTCATCACTCTTGAAACTGCTTTTGACCGCGGAAAGCACGCGTGTTGCATCATGGCGAATTCATGTAATGCAGAATCAAATACTATTCCCGAGCTGGTGCCTGGCAATCGCTCACACTCCCGGCCCTCAGCCAATCGGCGCCACTCTAGATTGCCAACCTGCATCCCATGCCTCGAAAGCCAAGCTAGCTGCGATGGAGACTCTCCCTGCGACATGTGCAAGGCGGCACAGAAGGCTTGTGTGTTCCCACCCCCGGATCACGTACCCCGCCGATCACAAGGGTCCAAAAACCGACGATCAGTAAGGCGCGCTTTGGAGAGTCGCTTATCCGAATTGGAGTCGGTGGTTGAGAACTTAGCGGACGTGCAGCGAATCATTCCGCAAAGGCCCAAGGACAAATTGACCGAATTTTGAATAAAACTAGACCAGATACTTCGAGTTTGCTTCCCTCAGATATCGCTCAAGAATCTGGTGCTCACACAGTCTTCGATGACCCAGGACCGCAGACGCGACGATTGCATCCCTTCGAAAACCCACCGCCATTGACCCTGCATGGCGGAGCAACATTTGCTGTCAGTAATATTATGCTTAAGATCTGTTGTTTTAGACAAGTGATTAATAACAAATTGCCATTTTTAGACCAATCAGTCTTTGGACGATCATCCCAAGTACTCCATACCACGCCAATTCCTCCCCGGCAATCTGCCCATCTCTGCTTATCGATCTACCTATGTCGATTTTAGAGAATTCCACCCTTTGGCTGAGCAAAGAAATGTCATGTGGCACTTTTATCAGGTAAATGTCGAGCCGCTGATTAAGATCTTGCACATTCCCACAATGGAAAATGTGGTAAATCAGGCAAGCATGAGGGCCGTCGTAGAGACCGACCCCGCAAACGAGGCCATTCTCTTTGCCATTTACTACGCTGCCATCACCTCTATGGATGACAAAACTGTACGTCGATCGCAAAATAGGTGCCATTTGGTCTTGTTAATCACGCAATAGGTACAAATGTACTTCACGGCTGATAAATCGCAATTACTCCCGCGATATCGGTTTGCAACCGAGCAAAGTATCGCAAAGGCAAATCTCTTGGCCTGTACCGATATACGGCCTCTGCAGGCGCTTGCTATTTTCATCACAGTGGCCAGGCGCAACGAAGAGTCGCGTCTATGCTGGGCATTGTGCGGCATGGCTGTGAGAATCGCTCACGGACTACGAATACACCATGATGGAACGCGCTTGGGCCTCTCTCCATTCGACACTGAGATGCGGCGGCGTCTATGGTGGGCAATCTGTGCACTAGACATCCATTTCGTGGAGGAGTTGGGTACGGAACCTGCAATTACGCTGGGATCATTCAGCACCGAGTTCCCATCAAACATCGACGATGCAGATATCGACCCTAGTACGGAACTGATGCCGCCTTCCCGCGACGGATTATCCGATTGCATAATTGTAAGAGTCAGATACGAGGTTTGTGTACTGTTGCAAAAACGGCTCGCGGCGGGCTTGGATTTTCAATCAAAAACGTCAACAGATGCTGCATCAATGTCTGCAGATTGGGAGAGACTGCTCACTGACGTGTATGAACGCTTGGAAGATAAATTTCTCAAGCACTGTTTGACTCATCCGAGTCCCCTATATCAGACTGTCGCCATCTCAGCCCGGGTCATCATGATGAAGTCGTATCTGCTGCTCTACCAGCCCCAATTGGGAAAGAATTTTGACCTGCCAGCCAACATCAGGGGCAGACTGGTGGACTCGGCTATTCAAATCATAGAACGCCACAATACTGTTATATCGAGCCCGAGGTTCCATAATTGGCAGTGGCTGCTTCAAATTCACGTGCAATGGCATGCGATTGCACTGGTGTTGTTGGAGAGCTTACGTCGACCCTGGGATGCGACATCAGAGCGTGGCTGGAAGGCGGTGAACAATATGCTTGCCGAGAGTAAGGATGCTGATCTACCAAAAACGGCTGATGAGGCTGGTGTCTGGGGCTTGTTGCACAAATTGCTCAAGCAGACTCGGAAGCACCGAGGGACAGGCGTCATCGCTCAAGATGGGGATCAAGGGGTGGCAGGTCATTCTACTCCTGAACATCATCCTAAGCCAATAAACGCCGCCTCGAACCCCTCTTCGAATGAAAATAGAAAACCTGAGGAGACGGAGATGGTATTGACCCAAGAACAGGAAGCGGAATTCATCGATATTTTGATGGGATCATTTGGTAATCCGAATGATCTATGGTCATGCATAAATGACGCAGAGAGGATGTTTGCCGAGTAGGCTAGTTCTATGGATAGGGAAGGGAATCTGGTCAGAGGATATGGATACTAAGGAGTTTGGTCTCATTAATTCCACTCTGCACTAATTGATGACAGAAGTCCAATTAATTTTGGAAATGATAATCAGGCTTGATTTTAACTTGGACTTTGTACTTGTGCTGTAATTAATAAATTATGTTTCGATGAGGACTGCCATTGTGACCTTATGACAGAGGCCAGGCCAGCCATCAGACTTATAGCCCATTTTACAAGTTCCATTCAACAACAGTATTGTGTAGATTAAACAATCGATTAAACTATCACCTTTCATTTCACACGTCGTGCCGCATAAAATAATGTAACAAATCGGGAAAGATTTAAGGACTGTTTTAATACGACAATTTGTTCCACTATCTAAGGGAGTCCGCTTTTGAGACTCTCATCGTAAATCTTGCGACAAAGAGGTTCGTGATCCAGTTCATCCACGGGAGTAGAATCAGGGATTTTCAAAGCATTGAGTTTGATAACTGCTGCCTGGGTATCCTGGGCAACCTTGACAAACGCCTTGATGCTAATTGGCCCCTTGTGGCAATCCCCAGTAGCCAGAATAGGTTCCAATATCGGCTTTGGTACGAAGGGCTCGGTATAGTTGAGCGCAGGCTGAGCTGGGGGTTGCTCGCTAAGCGCCTGCCCAACTATGCCAGAAACACTCATGGTGATGTAGTCGGCGAACTGACTGCCATAGCGCACGTATTGCCCACCGTTGTTGAGGTCATACAGATCGCTCACGTTGAGGTCTCGACTCTTGTCCAGGGTTTTCATACCCTTTGGGATGCTCACCTTGAGGTGAAGGCCCATGCCATTCTCGATGTCTCCGCGATCACACCAGTCAAAAACGCCGCGGGGAACAGCAACCATTTCCTCCACATTTCCTCGACGTTTGCCAGTAGGGTCAAGCCGGAACGATGAAAAGTCCGCATCGTGAATGTAGAGCGCAACGGGGTCCATGACCGATACTTGGACAGGAAGGCGGCACACCGTGTTAATCGCAGAGCCGATCTGTGGACGCTGTGAGCTTTTGGTCGGCTAGGTAGAAGTCGAAGAGCACTTACGACAGGGTCCGAATTTCGCGAGGCGTTTCCAAAGGCAGATGCATCACCGCATAAAGTTTGCATGTTTGTGATCCGTTCATCATACACCAAATCTGTGCGAGCGACAGTGGCCTGAGCTGCGATGTCAACCTCGGCACCCAAGGTATTGTTCCGCTGAATCAAATGGGCGATTGTCCCAGAGTCGGTTGTACCATTCCACTTGTTGCTAATGTCATACTTTCCGTTCTTTTTGACGAGGTCGTCTCCTTTAATTTGATCGGCAAAGTCGGGATTAAGTTTCTTGTAGATGTTTAAGATCTTATCATTCCTCCCAGGATGGCTGTCCTTGTAGTCTTCAGCTTCGGTGCCTGCGAATGGTGGTGTGGCTGGAAACTTGGAGGTTGCCACGGGGTTGTGTTCTGCTAGCTGCTGCCAGTACTTGGAAAGAATTAGCACCTTTGCGGAAATAAAATACGGCAGCTTCTGCCAAAAGTCTACCTAGTAATTGGTACCGAGTACGCTTACCTCAGGGCCTTCGCAAGTGAAGCTGGCAACTATGACGTCGCCATCTTTTTTTTGGGTTGACCACTCAAGATACTCATCCATGATAAATCGATCAGGTTTCTCTCCGGCATTCTTGTGTTTATATTGCTCCTTCGGATTCTCCGCGAACGACCAGCGGGCATCATCAGTAGGCTTGGTAATTCTAATCTTTGCATGGTCAACTAAAAGCTTGCATAGATGGATGGAAAGTCTCTTATACTTTGAGAGGGAATCCAGTCCAAGTAATCGGCACAGGAGGAAGGTTCTTATCGAAAGCCACCTTTGTCGGGTTGAAGAATTGTGTCAACGGAGCTCGAGGGTTCGTTGAGCCTTTGACGTCCCCCTTGATTTCATCATCAAACCAGTTGGAGATTACCATGGACCATTCGTCGAGTTGTTTCCCCTCAAAGTCCTTCAGATTTCCCGGTGGGTTGAATCTTGGGAGCTTGTCGATAACCTGGGCAGTCATCTTGGATGGAATGTCTGTAACTTGAGAAAGATTGAATGGAAATGGCGGGACGGAAAGGTTTTAGAGTAGGGTTGGAATAGGATATATCCTCTGTGACATAAAGACGCAGTTTACTGATGGAAGAAAATGTGGCAGTATCGTATTTGAGTAGTCTGTTGTGAGCGGCCACCTCAACACTGCCCCCCAAAAATTAATACGGAATCAGCCGCCGTGGTGGTGGGCTCAACATTCCAAAAGCAGACAGCTGCATCCCATCAGCTTTCAGCTGGCACGCACCACTACAAACCTTACAGGCAAACTCGGCCCCATCGTCGATTTAGAATTGCAAATGGCTGGCTGAGAAAAGGTTGTGATTATGCGGCACAACTCCTTCTCAGCCGCGCTCGGACGCTGATGATAGCCTCCCGTTTCAATAGTTCCCGTTTATGCAGGGGCTAGGTAAACCCCTCAGCCAATTGGGGGGTTATCATTAAAAATCTCTCGGCTAGATTTATAACTATTGAACTAATTTCTGCCCTAGCCTAGGTTCGGTCCGCTAAAGTCTGACATGGGAGCGGCTACTCCGCAATTTTCTGGTGGTGAAATTGATCCACTCCTCCCTGACCCCAGCCTCAATAGTGCAAAAATGCAACACAAGTCACTTTAAGCGATTTGCCATGCCAATCATCGGCGAGAAGTGAGGCATTCTCGCTGATACTAGCCTAGCACCTGTAGATGCTAGGTTAGGCTCGGTCCGCCCATGGCAAGCTGAACTTCAATATTCGGACCAAAAGCGACAAATCCCCTCGTATTGGTGATTCAGCCGCTTTGGTCTTTGTGCAGTCGCTGACCTACCACATTTTGACACATTCACTTGGAATATTTGCAAGGGTATGCTACCGCGCGTCTTATCGAAAGCTGAGCTGAGACAAACCCCGTTTAACCGCTTTGAGTCAGGATTATTTTCAGGCATAGCGCCCCTCATTCTAATGCATTCCATCCCCAAGATAGGAACCCTAGCAGCTTCAGACCGGTTTGGGTTATATGAGAGGTGTATCCCCTCTTAATTCAGTACACTCATTGCTCATTTCCAAGTTCCATGCAAACAATCACACTTTGCACCATGGAAAGCTCACAACGTGGAAATACCGAAGACATCAGCGCCGAACTCTGGTATAGAGAGTTCCACCGCGGCTACGTCAACGAAAAACCCAGAAAGGATACTGATAAAGTCGCCACGCAACAGCAACTTGATGATGATTTTGTCGACCACTTTGGACATCTCCTGAAGACCGATCCCACATTTCGCAAACACAACACATATAATGAGCTAGTCGAGCATTTCTGGAGTAAGTGTAGCGTTAAAGTGTACCTTCAATTTTACTAATGAAATGTTTAGAAAGTGATGATTTTATTGTGCAAACTTATGCTGTTGCCGATGGGCAGACAGTACCCAAGGAAAAGCAAAAGCCTTGGTTCCGATCGGAGCTCCGGTTCTTGTCTCTAATTACTCCCACCGATGACACTCACAAGAAAGGAGCAAAGGCCCCCATTACAAGTGTGGCATGGGCCCCGTGGTTCTTTTTCATTGCAGCGTAAGGCATCACCTCCAACCAACTACAACATCGCAAATTAACCAGTCTTGAAGGTCCTCGGACATTCATTCAGAGAAGGATATTTTGCACATCATGAGCTGGAGCACGAAAGATGGCCAATTCAGATACTATGCGGTAGGAAAATCATATCTGGGCTCAACTTTAGTGGCTGTGAGATGCTAATTTCTTTGCAGCGCGATCTGATCATGAATGTGCCTCATCCAATCGCACACGGATGGGTGTATCTTTGCAGCTCGATGGATGCATTCGATGAAACGGGTAAAGCTTATATGGGACCACTGAATGGACATGTCAACGGCGGCATCGTGATGAAGGAGATTCACAAGTAAGAAATTCCAAGCTTTAGTCACCCATTCCATTTCAAGTCTTCTAACGAGTTCATAGGCCTTGGATGCATTGGCTTGTTGCTGGCCGAGGCGTTCAGGATATGATCAAGGATGACGTCAAGGAAGATCTTGAGAAGGCAGATTGGCTCACTCATCCAGGCCTTCCAGCGCTGTATGGACGTAGTGTCCAGTCTGGAGAGACTCTCGAAAAGGTTGTGCTTGATGCAACCAGACACTGGTTTGAGAGCCGAAGAAGAAAAGATTTTAGACAATCCGATGGCCAGACAAAAACAGAGCCTGATCATATCCAACGCTGGGCCGCTCACTTTCTTCTTTCAACAAACATCAACATCGGCGCCACTTCCAACAACTCAAATATTGTTCCAGGCGATTTCTTTTTTAATTATGAGATGCTAAGAGGATACAGTGATCTCTTGGTAAGTCATTTTCAAAGTTCAAAATCACGACGGAGAAATGGATACCACTAACAACTTCCATAGCCCAACTCACGACAGAGAACGCCTGCATGGCAGAAACTTCATCTGCTGAAGGATGAACCAAAGGCTCTAACAGAGTGGAATAAGCAGCAAATGACAATTAGGGATGCGTTCGAACCACTGACTCAAACAGAGTGGTTTGAGAACTACGATATTCCCTCCTTTGAGTACGATCCCTCTGTATACATGTGGGCTTCTCGCGAGCTCCAGCTCTGTACGCTACAAGAGGTGAAGCCAGAGATCGCGCACCTCACTTTTGAGGCTGGGTCATTGGCTGGTGGCTTGTTCATGGGAACACTTGGGGATGACCAGGAAAAGATCCAAGGAGGAGTAGAGACCAACTTCGCCATCCAGCAATGGGGCGAAGGCGACAACCCTTGGGTTATCCTTCAGAGTTCGGTTGAGGATGCCATGGGTGTCTGGATGGCCCAAAAGATGTTTCTCGGCGAAGATAAAGGCTACGCACGATGCCGTCTTTTCTCAGACAAGACCTTCAATGCTCTCATGATGGTTGACTTCTGGAATCCCATCTACTCCTGGCGACGCATCAAATTGATGCAACACATACCAATCACTGCGAAGCTCTTGCTGGATAAACCTATCAAAGACGAGTATCTTGGCGAGGATGTATACACCTTTGACCTTGAGGAAAACTTCATCAATGCTGTCCGAGACCATGTTGCGAAAGCAAAGGATCTGCACGAAATAGAGGATGTCCCGGAAAAGATGTTCCTCGCTAATCTTGACAAGCCGCTCATCGAGCATCAAATCGACATTATGAACTACACAACCAGCGTGTCAAACCGGCTCGGATTATCCAAGGGCGTCATGGACTACCTGAAGCTGGCCGAGTCGCGCCGCCGCATCTTCCGACCTCTTCCAATGAACTTTTTCGGAAGCAACCTGCCCTACTGCCTCACCCTGGCCCCCGACGCACCGATATTGGAGATGACCAAGACCGGCCAAGTGCAGGAAGTTCCCCCCTATGGATTAATGGTTCTCCACGATTGGCTGGGCTCGTTGGCAGGCAATGACCCGCACATTCTCCCCAAGGAGGGACTTGAAAAGAATATGGAAGAGCGGATAAAAGAAGGCAAAGCTGGAATTGCTCGACAATATCTCCCAAGAGCCTCCACTATGCGCATGGCCTGTCAGCGGTCGATTGCCATCAGTAACCCGGAGACTCCGGAGCGTCGCGGCGGTTGTCCATTTTTGACTAGACCGACAGTGGATGCCTAAGCACAGGGGGGTTAGAAAATAATTAGTAAATCGAAATGCACCCAAGCAGCGGCTTTGAGCGATAGGTGTTTAAGATTACATGAAAATTCAAGGCCTGGTGTACATGTGGAATTCTTCCAGAGCAGTTGCCAGGAGAAGCGCCAGACAAGCTGTGATGAATTGAAGTGAAAAATAACAAAGTGCTCAAGAATCGGAGTCCAAGCCCAGTCCCCAGAGTGTACAAGCATAACTGCACAGTTTGCAATATTTAAAATTATTATCGATTCATTTTTATACGCAATTGATGAGAGACTAAAAATGAATAAGCTGATAGAAAAGGCTCGTCTACTGTATGTGCCAGATTTTTACAGTTGTTTTGATGAAACTATTCTACATGATTGAAGACATAATTTACGCCAGGTGTTGTCCATATTATCTCTCGACCCATGCAAGTATCTTATGCCGTCGCAGGCTGCACATCTGTTGTAGTGTACGTCGCGCAATTCGCTCCATTGGCATCAACAGTCATCTGCGCCGCACCGTCGTGGCCGCTTGCGCAAGCGCCACCTGAAGCCGTGAGCTGTCCGTTTCCAAAAGTAACCAGCTCAATTCCCTGGGCGCTGCAATCCTCGGCGCGGAAAGCAGTCCCGTTGAAGCCCACACACGCGTCGACATTGACGAGATCAGGCCGGAATCCCGCAGTGAAGGTTCGCTGAACGCGCAGCACGTTCTGGCCGTTAAGCGTTGTTGGCGTGAGCTGTCGGTCGGCGGCGGTGTTGACGCATGCTGCGTCGACAATCTCGCCGTTGTTGCGGAATGTCAAGCATTCGTTGCCCGGAACGCCGTTGATCTCGGTGAACACAACAGTCTGACCGTCAGCAGCCGTAGTGGCGCCGCCATTGGTAGCACCTCCAGTGTTGGCGCCATTATTGTTGCTGGCATCGTTATTGCCATTGTTGTTGTTGTTATTGTTGTTGTTATTGCCTCCACGAGAGCCACGATTATTGCCAAACTGTCGCGGCATGATAGACGCGGCAGAAGCAGTGGCAGCAAATAGGATAATGGCGGCAAACTTCATTGTGATAATTAATGCTGGTCGCTTAATAGTTTGATGTTCAATGTAAGAAAATGGTGCTTTGAAAAGAGGTGGGCCGGCCACTGGAGAAGCGAAATGAGCGAATACAGTGCAAGATGCCGAGTCAACCTGTTGATGCCGATAGCTGGTCGATAAGAGGGATAAACGGGCTCAAATAAATAGCCATTCCCATTTTCGATGCCATCCACACAGTCTCAGCCACGCCTAGTTTGAGGGTGTTTAGAAATACGGGTTTCGCAATCGTCGCAACAGACCCCTGCAAAGGCATGCGCTGTCACGTCTCGGAACGAAGCGAAGATCTGAAACCAGGCGCTAATCGCAAACTATGACGCAGCACAGCATTATTTGGCTAGACAGGTTAATTTTAGCCGTTCATCCGCCTGTCAAACACGTTGCATTGCCTTTGGCGGAGAAGGGGGTTCGTCGCGAGATGTCCTTGGCGACACTTGTAGTGCCTCACATGTTTACCTCATAGCTGGCCAAAAGCCATGGCCACCAGTTTCACAGCATTCCATGGAGATTTAAATCCGCATTGGCATTGTCATTCTGCGCGCATTTATCTCGCATGCACCAGACTAGTCCATTTTGAGTGCTGCGAGCTTTTGCATGAAGCGCGTCTAGGTGCACCATGGCCAACTTGAGAGTGGGTGAAACTGCCAATGGCATCAAAACGAGACTGCACATTGGACCTGACATTGTGGACGTGGGTCCTGGGGCTAATGGCGTCTTTCACGCTCTAAATGGAAGGTACGGGGGGTGCGTCTCCGTTGGACTGTGAGGCCATTGGAGATACTTTGAGCATAAAACTATACGGGTATTCTAGACCGCCACTAGACTTGGGGTGTCAACTTTTCGTGTTCATTGAGGTCACTCCTTGGAAGCTGGATCTCATAGTCAAAACAACATATGGTTTCAAGCGGTTAGCTCTTTCAGATAGAGCTGAAATATTCGTTCTATTACTAGAAAAACAAGCCTACATCTCCATCGGTATCGATCGGTGCCTGTTGGATAAAACACCGCTATGTGTAGATAATTGAGCTCCTTGACGTCCTACGAAATAAATGATAGCCAAGTATCCGATACCGAAGCTAGGATCATTTTCTATACATGCCGAGCCATTTCATACTTGAAAGATGGAGACTGGACGATTTATCGTACACAACATCATGTGCTTCTGTCATGTGCCTGACTGAGGCGATTTTAATTGAGCCTACCCTACAGTAGCCTATGTCTCCGGCTCTATCCACATCACTGATAGCTTTTGAGCAATATGTATTTTCCTAATTGAAATCATTAAACAGGACTAGAAAGTTTATTTCTTACCGTTCCGATTTTGATGTGATGGAAGTTGCGGAAGCTAAGCAGCGCCAAGTAAACCAGCTAGTGAACCATAAGTGGTTTCGCCCAGCATTGATTCATGCAACATCCAATGCTTGCGTGCACCCTCCAGAGACACCGCGATGCAGCCCGCATTTGTGTATCTAAAATTTACCATATGCATTTATCTAGATTGATAACATCAGTAGAATATGAAGTGGATCTCATAAAACCTCTCCCATTTTTGTTCAGCCGATTTTGCCCATTAAGCTCAATTTTAGAGGCCGACTTGGATCGGCGAGTGCCGCAGAGACCGGCTGTGTCCCCATGTCCTCAGAGGCAGGGGCAATGGTTCAACCCACCGGATATGGCGGATTTCAATACACCATACCTCCATGCTGGCTCGGCAATGTAGACAGTGAATGCCGCCCGCGCCTTGCATAATCGGGCTATCGCCAAGTTGACGGAAGATAGCGACCGAGACTGAAAACAACACATCAGCTCATGTTTGCTTTGCTTCTGGCCTTTTGCGCGGTCTGGCCTTGCTTGTGACCCACTGTTTTTGGCTCATTAAAAATTAAAGCTTCTTTTATGAAACGCATCAACTAAATTGCAATTTAACGGTTTCCCTTGGAGATTGGTTTACCGTCGCCTTCCACAAGGCCGGAGAATACAATGCCATCATGGAGATGCACTGGCAACTCGTTTTCTGGCTGCCAGTGCTCCATCTCTCTTAGACGAGCTCGTACTTGATCGACGCCGCCTTGGCAGAGAGACGGCCCTTTTCTACGGGTTGTGTGGGCATCTCGCCTCGTATGCACGAGCCACTTCCACACGACAACGGCTTGGCTGAACTAAAGTTTGCTGCGAGAGCGAGATTGCCTTGACCCACCCGCTGGCAATTGTTCGTGTTGACAGCGCCATGATCGCCCTTGCGGGGAGCAAGATAAATAAAGACGGCCCACTGTCCGCTGTGTTTTTCGAGATCTCGTTCATCCTGCATCCAGTATCTCGGGAACAAAGGCAATTGACAAGTTTGCTGCCAAAATGTCTTCAATTGCTCACTTCATCACGGTGGCCTCGTGCGTCGCCGCCGCGTCGGCTGCGGTGCTTGACATGCCCATCATCGCTCAGAACGGATACGTGCGTACACCATGACGTCGAACACGGCGACCCAAATTGATTCGTCTACTAACGGACGCTGGAATAGAAAACCACCGAGTTCAACATTGGCACCCCCGCCAAGACGTACCGCCTTCTTTTCGACACGGGAAGCTCATCGTCATGGGCTGTCGACGGCACCTGCAACAGCACATGCCCCAACTCCAGCGGGTGCGTTGAACCCGTCCACTCGCTCGACTAATTTGGGGTGCATCGCCGGCTGACAAGACAATAGCTACGAGCGCGTTGGATACGACATCACCGAGTCAAGCTCTGGCAACTACACGGGCGAATCCGCATCCATCCAGTACCTGGGCGGCAAGACGGCCGGCCCCACGGTATCTGAGCTTTGGAAGTTCGGCGACACCGAGTGGCGACAGAGCTTCATCGCCGCCAACGAGTCCAACTGGTTCGCGCTGGCGGCCGACGGCTTCATGGGTCTGGGCTTCAGCTCCATCATCGACGGCGGAGCCAACACGGTCATGGAGACGCTCATGGGCCAGGGAAAGCTGGACAAGGCCAAGTTCGGCATCTACTACGGCACCGAGGTGAGGAACACGGGCGGCAAGGCCGGCAACGGCGTCTTGACGCTGGGAGGATCCAGGGAGAGCGACTACGTCGAGGGCAACCTCACGACGGTGCCCATCACGCGCATCTTCCCCGAGTACTACGACGTCTGGCGCACCACCTTCCAGAGCGTCACCGGCAAGCGCACCCTGGCCAACGGCACCGAGGTGCAGACGCAGACCAGCATGGACTTTGGCCGCGTCGTCTTCGACACGGGCGCCGGCTCCATCACGATCCCCGAGGCGGAGAACATCAAGATCTACGAGTCCATCGGCATGAACTACACGGCCATCCTCAAGGGCGAGCACATTCCCCTCTGCACCGAGTTCAACTCGACCTGGTCCGTCTCCTTCGCCGTCGGCAGCTCCAGCAGCCCCAAGGTCCTCACCCTCCGAGGCGACCAGCTGCGTCGCCCCGGCTTCGCCAACCGCGACGACGCCTGCTGGCCTCCGTTCGACGGCGGCTCCACTCGCGGCTTCTCCCTCATCGGAACCCCCTGGCTCGTCAACTTTTACACCGTCTGGGACTTTGGATCCACCGCCAACCAGACCGACATTTCCAAGTTCAACCCTACCCTGTCGTTTGGCAATCTCAAGGAAGGCATGGGCCCCGTGTATTCCGAGTAGAATGGAAACAAAAGTGTAAACAATAATTAATTAGAGTAATTAGAAGAAGTATGTTGTTTTAATAATATCACGACCGAAATGGCAATCTGATAAGGGTTACTTCACACATGTTTTCCAGGACGAAATGTAATCTGCCATATTTGTGTCCAGTGGGATTCATTGTGGGATCTGAAAAGAGCAAAAAGTATATCAAAATTTTGCTAAAGTGATGAATGCTGCCACTGAATATGTCAAAATTATGCATAATTTATCACACTGCCAATTGATAACAGGTGGGTGGACGATTGAACCTCGTTGGGCTGGCGTACTTCATCACGGTGTCCGAACAAATAGCACTGCGAGAATTGAAACATTTTGTGTTTGGCGGGCACTGCATCAGATATTGTATTTGTCTTTACTAGGATACCCAAGCGTTGCGGTCCCTGGTTTTTGGTCCAGTGTTCAACCATGGAGTCAGACCTCTGGAGGAAACTCAATATCAAACCCAACTATTTAACTAACGGGATTCTATTCCTATTTTCTAAATCTGCACAAATTTGCAGACGTATTTAGAATTGGAACTGCTCACACAGAGCACGGCCGGTAAACTGCTCCCCATCGACGAAACCGCCCGAGAACTCGCCAATCATTCTCTTGTAGGTATCAGTGGTTACAGTCGTAAGCTCGCGCGTAAAATTAGCCACGAAAGCGCCCTCATCGCCAACATCGTACTTGACAATGTAGCCGGACGGGGCATCGTACTTGGGGGGAGGGGGAAACTCGGTATTCTCGCCCCACGGCCTGACAACGACAGCCTGAGACTCGCAGCTTTGGCCAACGACTTCCCCGTCCTTTGTGATCCAAGATGCGAAGTGCTCCTCGCCATCGCTAGTGACGGTGTTGAACCAAACCAAAGAGTAAGGGCCCGCGCGGCCGTGGCCCCAGTACCATGACCGGACGAGATCTTTGATGTGCGCCGTAGCCCAGTTCTTGTCGTGGTAGCCGTTTCCAGAAAACTTGAGCTCTTTGCCCTGAACTGTCAGGTCAACAACAGCAACTGAGTCGGGCACCGCGTTTGCCCAGTAGTAGCTGGAGACAATTTGCTGCGAAACACCAGCCTTGTTGATGTCGCAAGGATAGTGAGGCGGCGAAATCTATCGCGCGTGCGGTCAGCAAATTGCTAGTGTACGAAGTGATTCATATTTGGCCATACCGATGTCAGTTCCAGCGTTCCATATATGTCAAACTCCGTGTTGTTCAAGGACACGATGTATTTGGGATTTGGCTTGTCAAGGCTTGTTCCTTTGAAGGAACCCCCGGCACCCTTCCAATTGCCGCTGACCCCCTTGGCACCCACGTCGATGGTGGCCCCCTCTGTTGCGTAGGCAAAAGTCTGGAAGCTTGTACCGTTGTCAAACGTGCCGGTAATCTGCAAGGTGAGCGGTCCGCCCCCGTATGGGAGATCAAAGCTATCGGGGCCATTGGCGTAGAAGATGGCGCTGAAGGATTCATTTTGGGAACTTGTAGACACGGCATCAAAGTACCACCTTGGAAATAAGTTCAGAAGTGCTCCATTTGCATATTCAAATGCCAGCGCTTACCAGTCAACAGATGTAGAGTTTACACCAGGCTTGATCTTTGGGCCATCCAGTTGACCCTTTCGAGAAATGTCTTCAACAGCTGGCTGACCCTCAAACAAACGCCAAGGATAGGTGGTCGTTCGAGATGGGAGAAATGGCTTTGCTTCTACCGACAGAGCGAGTAGAGCCAAGTTTGTATAAGCGGGTAGACGCATATTTCCGGTTGCAGTTGTTGGTAGCTTATTGTAGCGTCCAAGTATAGTAAAGGAGTATGTTGTCAATGGAGGAAGACTGACGGCCTATCTCAGAGAATCGAGGTAACCAAGGAAGCTTTATACATCTCGCTTTGCGCCTTGAACATGTCTGCTCGATCAAGTTCATGCGGCTAAACCGGGGCCCACTCCGTGAGCTGCTCCATCTGCAGCCGAAAGCGCAAAAGCTGAATTTCGCAACCGTGATCAGCATTAAAGTTCAAAGCACTAACTCGGAAAGCTCAAGTGCCGATCTGTATTTCTTGTTTGGGGGGCTTCCCGAGAGCTTGGTTCAATGCACAGCCGCCCAGCTGACTCGGGAAGTCTTGCCAATATTCGGGTTCGGGAGGGCTGGAGAGACCCGTCGCCACACTCCCGGGTGACCAGGGTGTTCCAGATCTGCGAGGCCTACCGACATTGAAATTCCACCACTTGAAATCATCGGCAAGCACCAATTGGCCCAGTTTATGGCTTGTGAAATGAAAGTGCTGCTGAATTGTTTGTGCCCGTTCGCGCTATAAGCTGTCTGCCAAATTCTCGCGGGTTTAGTTTTGAAAACAACCGAGCTTCGGAAGGGTCATTTCAAACATGCCAGTACGAGAAATTGATAGAGAGCCTGCGCTGTAATACCAGTGAATTATCATTTTTGGCGCTACTATGGTGGCCTACAGGGTGCCGGATTGTCTGCACTAATTGGGCTAACCATACATGTACATGGTACCCCCATGTTTAGGAGCACGCCAAAAAGCATCGAGATTTTGACAAGTGCCCACCTACGGACTCCGCGGTTCGGGAAATCGCCACTGATGACAACAGTTCGATCACAAGTTCGGCGTTAAAGGGTTTTTACTGTATTAAAAGTGACAGTTGGCATGTGGGGACACGTTTGTGTAATTTTTCTATGTCACCTTTACCTGATTCATCTTAACCGACTCAAATGACAGTAATAAAGACTCGAATTAGCGCCAGTGTTGCGAACTAGACTTAGTCTGATGTAGCAGTGCTTTCGTTAGGAAATGATTACACTTGGCTTTGCATGCATTCGCGAGCATTTTCTTGTTGATCGTAATATCCATTGTGCTAAACTATGCTGCGGTCATGCTTCTGAATGGTGGCGTCGCTTGTGAAATCTGGCTATACTACCAAGGCTTAGACCAAATGCAGGAGAAGCGAGGTGCATAGTGACGGGTGGCTGGGATTGAGAGAGTTCTGAGAACCAAAACAAATAGCACTTGCGTAGCAGCTATCCGAAGTCGTAGAGTCGGAGGAATCCTTGGAACATAAATAATAAATGCTGTAGTGATGGAGATAGCCTCGGGAATCTGAACTTGCCGTGACGGCACGGGCGGCTGGCAAGGACGCGTCACTGCGGGTAGCTTGTTGGCCTGAAAGATACTGTTCCAGGCTGCTTGATGTACATGCGGAAACAAGATATCTGCAAGACTCTGTGAACATGTCCAATTAACGTCATCTGTTGGTCGGGGTGCAGGGCCTGAAACACTGAGCAAGACGGCCTGGCCTGTTGTCCCTATTATCCCACCAATGCGGCCTTGCACGCGACCGGGAGAAGGACGAAGACGTATCCACTATCCGACTTGTCGGGTAAAGAAGCTCCCGTCGTGAGAGGTGGGCAATTGACTGACCCCACAGGCCTCGCGTGTATCAAAAATCCTGGCGCCAATTCACAAACTCCAATTGGTTCAAAAGCCTCGGCTCTCAGCAACAACCTCAACATTGGCGGTTAACGCAGCTGTCTTGCGGGAGCTGAGGTTTGGCGAATTGCTAAAATTTAATCTACTTATTGAGTCGAAGTACAGGGAGTCACGGTTCCATTGGATCATCAAGGCCCCGCTTGCTGCCTACTGACTCTTTCGACGATGCAGCATTCTCACTGATTTTGATGGGTCGATGCCACCACCTTGTCCTCACCAGGCGCGTATTTCTGCATACTGGACATGCGCTCAATAGGCGCGACACAGAACCAGCTGTCAGCTTGCCACACCTGGTTTTGAGGTGTTTTCTTCTTGCGGAGCATTCATTGGTGGCGCCGACTTGGAAGGGTCCATTGTGAAACAAATGGACCCCAACCGAGGAATTTTGTACCACAGGCCGCTCAATCACGCCAAACATGTTTTCTGTTCCATGCCTTTCCGAATTAGATGTGATGAGCCTATAATACCACATTTCCTTATATATTGTGCCCAGTCAACGTACATCTTGGCTCGAGTTTCGCACGGTTCACCAAAAGTATCGCCTTGGCAGCACCAAAGAAATGTCACATTCTATTCCTTTCGATCGAGAGGCTGCAATCAGGCCGTCAGAGCTTTATAGCGAGCTGTCCTTGGCCGGCAAGCCCCGATGCATACGGACTTTGCATCTTTCCAGAGCCCTTCCGACACATGCCTGGTCATCATCTGCCGACCACAGTCAGGACCTACAAGGCACGCTGAGAATTGTAGATCTAAATGACTGTCCACAATTCACTGCCCTATCCTATGTCTGGGGAACTGGTTCGCTCGGTGATTATTTCATCACCTGCAACAACTGCCGCATCCCGATAACAAGAAACTGCCAGCAGGCCTTGAGCGCCATTCGGGAAATAGAAGGAGACGTTTGCATATGGGTCGACGCCATCTGCATCAACCAGGCCGATGACGCGGAAAAGAGCTTCCAAATCCCGCTGATGCAGGAAATTTACACGTAGGCCGCTACCGTATTCATTTGGCTGGGGCCCAGCACCCCAGACAAGTCCAACGGCATGCGAGTCCTGGCCAATATAGCGAAGAAACGAATATACAGTAGCCCGATCCCATGGCACAACGGCAAAGCGGTGACTCAAACGGATCGCCATGAATCAAACGGCTGGTTGGAGTATTTCCGCCGATCCTTTGGCTACTGTGAGTTTTTTCTTTTTTTCATGGCACCCATGCAGAATTCTGCTTTGTATTCGCGCGGCTAACAAACCTCGATCCAAGTCAAGACAGATGTCCCCGATGTTCACAAGAGAGAAGTTGGTGCTCTGTTGAACACGGACTGGCTCCAGCGAGCTTGGACTTTTCAGGAAATTGCCCTGGCTTCAGCCCCGGTCATCGTGTGCGGGAACCAAAAGTTGCATTGGAAAGACCTCTTCACAAGCTTCGCGTACATTTCCGATGGTGCAGAGGCATTCGATCCCGACGATGATTACGATGAGATAACGCGCAGGTGGAAGAGGGCTAAGAAAATGGCCGACTCCAACGAGTTCCCCGAATGGGAAGCTCTGCTGCGCGTTTGGATCAGTATATCCAGGCCTACTTCCTGGAACCGCCAAAAATATCGAGTTTTGCCTCCACAGCCGCAATTCTCAGACAGGCTCTCTTGCTCCGTCGCCGAGTACATGACTGCGTTTGACAAGAAGGCCATGAGGCGCTCGGCCTCCTTCACATGGTTCCTTATTTTGGTGGGATTGGTTGCCGTTTTCTGTTTGTCTTGCGGGATTGCATCGATTGAAAACGTCAGGAAAAAGGACGTTGGCTTTTTTGGCTTCTTTGTTGCCCTAGCAGTCATTACCCCGATACCAAGCTTTGTCATAGCGGTCCTCATGTTCTCCGGTCCTTCCAGTGACGGCATGGAAGATTACTTTACCAATAATCTTGAAATCGAGCGAACCCAGATTGTTGGCCTCATGCGCGCGATTCGGAACCGCGACTCGAGTTTCCCCAAGGATCGCGTATTCGCCCTCGACGGTGTTCTTCGACAGCTGGGCTGCACGCCGCCAACCCCGGATCAGTCAAAATCAGTCGCCCAACTGTACCGCGAACTTACAACCGCTCTCATATCTTGGGATCCAGCCTTCGTCAACATGCTTATAGATTCTGGAAAACCCATCGCTGGCACGCCCAGCTGGGTTCCCGACTTCCACACTATTAAGCAGAGAAGTTGGTTGCCACTGTCATGCGCCTACGATGCCCTAAATAAAGACATGTGGCCAAAAGACGAGCTGAATATTGTGGTTCAAGGAAACGCACTGATGCTTGATGGAGCTTACCAAGGTACCCTTGCATCATTAACGACGTCGCTCCCGCACATGGACGAGGAGAATGAAAGACTCACACCGGAGATGGAAGACAAGATTTTCCGTGTGGTATCATTCCTCTTTCATTGGCTTGCGGCGTTGCAGAGAGGAGTACATGTATCCTCGGATTACGAAGCTTTCGCCGAGAGCATATTTGACGTTTTCCATGCCTCCAAAGATGGCCGCAACCGCCGCCCAAGGTCTTGGAAGAAGTTTGATTTGCTCTATCGCACTCTTGATGTTCATTACGCTTCCAGAAATGGCACTGATATATACACGGCCACTCGGACGGCATTCGTCGACGTTGTGAACCAAGAATGTCTCTTGGAGTACGTGAAGAGATTATGCATTCGTCTCTCAGGCAAACGAGGCTTGTTCGTGTCGTACAACGGCCTTTTTGGAACTGGCCCAGAGGATGCTAGAGAGGATGACTTGATTTTTGTTTTTGCCGGCGTGTCGGTACCCATAATTCTTCGACATGTTCAAGGTAGCCCTGGAAGCTATCGAGTGGTGGGGCCAGCTTGGATTCCAACATTAAGAGACCTCCGCCGTGAGAGTCTACAAGCAAAGAAGCTTCATTGGGAGACTGTAACATTAATATGATTGTTTGCCGTAAAGTGAATAATTGATCTCCTCACGATTCCAGTCTGAATTTAAATGATATTTTGAAGTCTTTGACACAGTTCCTTGCCACGTTTTCTTGCAAAGTGATTTCGAATTCATTCATCTTAATAACATGACCGTCGTGTAGCTATCATAATTCACATCACTTCACTAACAAGTGCAACACAAAAGTACGCTTCAAGTTGCTTCATATTTTCCTCGTGGTCCGTTCCCAGTTATTTCTACTATAGATTACTTCTGGGCGCAAATGTTCTTGCGACTCTGTTCTCTGAGAAGTAGGTGCCGACATTGCAATTTCATTCCGCTCTAAATCAGTATCTTTTCTACCCAACAGCCTCCTAATCCGCAGCCGCAGACGGCTCTCTTTGACGACTTTGGGCATGTAAGCTGCGCTGAAGACGCAGAAGTCGCACGTAACTTCCCGATTTGACCACTGGAGCACATAACTAAGGTGATACACCTGATCCTTGGATTTGCTGAACATGGCTGTATGATAGCAACAGAGACTTGCCGAAACTAATGCACTGGTGTATGTTAATTACTGTTCAAGTTCAGGTTAGATGATTTATTTCACAGGATTACTCACATTAAACCGAGGGCAAACATGACTGATACTCCCAGCCGTTTTTGCCATATTAGCTTTAGGCTCCAGATCTTCTTCTGTGGCAGGATCATCATGATGGCAATGGTAACTGATTGGACACTCGCCGATGTCAGCAGAACTTCAGAGACGCGATAGCATGTGTGGGTGCTGGAACCATTCCAGACTTCCATGCATGGGATATTGAGAAATGCGATGCAGGCGACTCCCCAGGTGCATTGCATCCCGACAAGAATCATGGAAATCCACCAAAAGCCGCTTTTACTTCTTGCGTCGGGCACAAACAACCGGCACCATTCCAGCATTGTGGCAGTTTTTATTAGTGGCATCACGGCCGAGTAGGAGGTGGCGTGGACACGCAAGAGCTAATGTGACCTGTCAGCGGGTCTGTCCTTCTTGGAAGCAGAATGGACAGAATACCTTTGCAGGTGCAACGAGGTCTGATGTGTGGAGATCCCACGAATGAACAAAATACCCTGGCGTCTGGGTGAACTCGATCGCGGCGTATACCGTTCCTGCATAGGCCAGCTGTTGGTGGCAAAATGTCAATAGATGGTTAAAGCAGAAACGGGAGCCTCTCGATAAAAGGGCTGACATACGTAAGCTGCTATCATTAAGACTAGTAACATGTTAATTATCCGTATACCTTTGCGACTTTATTCTGGTATGAAATACCTTCTAGATAGCTAATTTCTTTATCAAACTTCCACCGGGCCGACACCCGGAACAGAAGGCATAATGTCGTGACAACGAGGCAAAATATTATACCAAGCCAGCCTCTGTCATTGCCATTCGGTGGGTTCTCAAAGTTCGGGCTAATACCAGGCGGCGGTGATGTAACGGGCGGCCCGAGATTTGTCGGTGACATAGTATGTTCACATGTCATGCGTTGTGCTTGCACTAGGTGCCAAAAAGAGGGATAAAATAAGCCTTGAATATTACAAATAAAATAGCTAATTATGCCTAGCTTTTATAGCTATGTACTGCAAAATAGAGGGTTCTAAGTGTGAGCCCTTAGTGGGGCTTGGTCTATTGTAAGAGTCTTATTTTTTAGGCCTAATTTTTCTTCTCTAGTCCTAAGCCTAATTTAAGCTATATATATATTTTCCTATAGCCTAACTATAGCTTAGTAAGCTATAATTATATAATTTATAGGCTTAATTTATAATATATCCTCTAATTAGGTATATTTACTAGTAAGTTTTTTATATACTTAATTATAAAAATAATCTTTTATTTAGATAATAAGTTTAATTTTATTATATTATTTACTTAGACTAAGGATAATATATATTATTATATTTATTTAAATTATTATTTTATAAATTTAAGCTTTAAATTATTTATTTTTAATTATATTAATTTCTTTATTTAAGTTATAAGCTTATTATTATAATTTTAAATTAAATATAAAATAATAGATTATTTTTTTAAGTTATTAATACTTAATTATATATTTAATAAATACTAAGTAAGCTTAATATTAATTTATTAAGCATAGCCTTTTAGATTAAGAAATTTCTTTTTTTTCCTTTTTTTTTTATTAATATTATTTAATAATAATCTTATTTATTATAGGACTTTATTTTAATTATTTTTTATATATTAAGACCTAGGAGGAACTTTTTTTTAAGTTATTAAATCTTACTTTATGTGATTTAGGGCTTTTATAGGTATTGCTATAAGGATAGGAGATAATAGCTCTTGAGAAGATTAATTTTATTTTTTCTTTAAAAGTTTTTTTTAATTTTTATTTTAAGTCTTATTTTGATATTAATAATAGCTTATTTTTTTTTATTTCTTAAAGTAAGAGTTTTTTATTATTAGATATTTTAATTTTAAAGGCTTTTTTTTATAGGGTTAGATAGAAGTATAAGTAAATAATAGTATTTTTCTTTTTAAGTTTTAAATTTATAAATAGCTAATTAATTTTTTTTTTAGTTTTCTTTTTTTAATTAGGGATTACCTAGAGATTTATTATATAAGTATTATATTTAAGTAGTAATTACTGGAAAGAGTAATAAAGATTATTATTTTAATATAAATTAAGAATACTTTTCTTATTGCTTTTTATATAAAAGTATAGGCTATATTTATATTTCTTAGTAAATTTATATTTTATTATTTTTAAGCTTTAAAATATATTTTAATAAGCTTATTAGCCCCCTTATTATAGTTCTTTTTGCTTAATAGATATTATTAGCTAATATTATTAATAATAAAAAGATTTATTTTTTATTTATTTTCTATATTTTAAAGTTTAAATATTAATAATTACTTAGATATATAATTAATATTATATAATATNNTTTATTTTAATCTTTTAGTAAAGTCTAACTCTATCCTTTTGCCTAGTATTATTAATATCTTAAAGGGAATTCCTAGGTCTTTTAATAATAAGATTAAGAAAAAATAATATTCTTAGGCTAAATAATTTTTTAAAAAGAATCTTATTTTCCTTAGTAAGAATATAAATCTTTTTTAAAAGCTTATATTTTTATATTTATTTTTTTATATTACTTTTAATATTAATTTTATTTAGGTATTAAATATTTAATATTAGGAGTTTAGTATTTTAATATTTTATTATATTTATTTCTTAGGGTACTTTACTCTAAGAGGGGAGGGCTATATATTTATATTTAGGATAATTAATTTAATACTTTTTTTTTGCTATGCCTTTATTATAATATTATTATATATAAATTAATTAAGTTAAGTATTATTTTAAAGTATTTAAAGTATTATTTTAGTAAAGCCTTTATTAATTTATTTATAGGTATTTTTAAGATTAGTAAGTATAATATTTTAAATAATTCCTTTTAATATTTTTATTATAGCTATAAATTATAAATATTAATATATTATAGGTATATATTTATATATTTATTTTTTTTTATAATTAAGTATATAATTTATTAATTATTATAATTAATATTAAAGTCTATTAATATTTATAGGTATAGTTTCTTAAAAAGATATTATAAATTTATTATTTCCTTTATTATTTGATTTAAAGTAAGTAATTTTACTTTAATTATAGATATTATTATAATTATTTAATAAATTGCTTTTTAAATTATAGATCCTCTAAAGAGATTAATAAAATATTTTTATAATAATTTCCTTATTATAATATTATTTGTAAATAATATATTACTTATAATTCTTAGGGCCTATATTTTTAAGCTTAAATTATATTATAATATAATTTTATTTATAAGAAATAAATAGTAAAGTGTTTGGTTTGCTATTTTTATATACTTAGGTCTTGGGTTAGTAAGGAATTATAATAATCTTATTATTATAAATATAATATTTAGTTTTATTATAATTATTATATAGAGGATTAATTTAATCTTTTCTTTATAATATTTAATCTTAAGCTTAGATACTTAATTAATATATTTTAAAAGCTTTATTATTAGGATTAGAATTATTAAAAATAAGCTTTTCTTATTAATCTTAAATTTATATATGATTTTATTGATATAAGCTTTGTAGGTTAGGTAGATTTTTTATTATACTTTATTTTTTATAATTTATATTCTAAGGAAGAATTAGACCTTATTTTGCTTATGTAATTTATAAGCTTAATATAAACCTTTAATTATTATTTTTATAGTTTATTGATTTTGCTTATAGTATCCTATAATAATATTATTTATAAAGAAGATTAAAAATATAGTTTGTTCTTTGGAATAAAAGAGATAGGGTTTTTCTGGGTAAGCTTTAAGGCTAAGTTTATTAAGCTTTGCCTTAAGTTTTTTAAATTATAGTTATAGTAAGTCTCTAAGCCTATAAAGTATCTTTTTAAGCTTTATATATATTTCTTTTTATTTAAATCTATTTAATAATTTATATATTATTAGATTTTCTTTATTATTAATAAGGATATTAAGAAATATATTTTTAATATTAAATTATTTTAGCTTTAAATTAAATATTATTATTATTATTATAAATATATAAAATATATATATAGCTAGTATTATTATATAGATATTCTTAAGTATTAAGCTTTTTTATAAGTTATTTTATATATATATTTATACTTTATAATAATTAAGGTAATTATTATTATTAAATTTATATATAAAGATTTATTTTAATAAAAATAATTTAAAATATATATTTATATACTTAATTATATTCTAGGTTCCCTTTTTAGAGAATAAATTTATTTCTTTATATATTATTTTAATAAATAATTCCTTAAATAGATAGGATAGTATTTTCTTTTAGTTATATAAAGGAGGCTTAATTAAATCTTTTTAGTATACCTATTTTCTTAGTATAATTAGGCTATTTTAAGCTTTAGCTTTTTTTAGGTAAACCATAGCTATAATTACAAATATTATTTTATAGCTCCCTTTTTTAAGCATATAAGAATTTAGTTAATTAGGTAGGACTTTTATTATTAGGGCTTCCTATAGTATATTTAATATATATAAATTAGGTTAATATTTTCTTAGGATATCTTAGTTCTAGACTTTTCTTTTATTAATTCTAGAGCTTTTTTATAGTTTAGTTAATAGTTTTTTATTTTGCCCTTATTTAAAGGTATTTAGTAAAAGATCTTTTTTTAAAATTAATTTAGTAGTTTATAATTATAAATCTTTTTTTTTAATTATTAATTAATTATTTATATTTAATTAACTTAGATTATTTTTATAAGGTATTAAGATTTATTCTTCTAGGATTAATATTATAAGATTTTATTTCTTTGGTTAAAATTGGTTTTTCTTTAATGGTTTTAAGTATAATTATATTTTTTTATTTTAAGACCTAAATATACTTATTTATATTTTAGATATAGTTTATAGTTTAAATATTTATTAAGGTATTTAAAGTTTATATAGATTTTCTTTATTAGTATTTTACTATTTAGTAGGCTTAGGAATAAAGGCTTTTAAGTATACTATTAATATTCTTAAGCTTACCCCTAAGTTTAAATCCTTAATATCTTCTCTAATTATTAATATATTATCTTTACTTAATAATACTAATAAAGATAATTTTTATACTTTTTCTAAATTATTAATCTATAATTATTTAGATTATTCTTTTAATTTTATAATTAGTAATATATTTATTATTTCCTTTGGTTTAATATAAAAGATCTTTTTATTAAATATAATATTTTATATAATAATAATCTTTCTAAGGCAAGGAATTTATATTTAGTAAAGATTATTAGTAAAATAGCTAATTAAATACTTAATATACCCTCTAAGACTTATTTTAAAGAATTTTTTATTTTTATTAGCTTTTCTATTTGCTTTTAATAAGTAGGCTCTATATTTATATATATAGATTTTACTTTAATTAGGCTTAAGATTAATTATATATAGTATTATTAGTAATTTTATATATTATTTAAATTATTCCTTAAAAGCCTATATTAGAGACTTTATTTTTAAAACTTTATTTAGGCTTATATTATATAAATATATAATATATTTTATACTTTTTAACTATAGCTCTCTAGGGAGATTTATATTATAAAGTATCTTTATTAATCTTATAGTAATTTTTTGGTTTACTCTTTTTATTTTATTATTGGGTTTATAAATTATTTATAGTATAAGCTTAAGATTAATGCCTTTGGTAATAGTTTATTGTTAATATTTTGTGGTATTTTGGATGGGTATTATTGTTTTTTTATTATTGTACTTTAGCTTATATATAAATAGCTTAAATTATCTTTTTATTTATTATTTAAAGTAAATTATAGTATTAAATATAGTATTATATTTCTTATTTAGAATTAGAAATATATATAGTATTTTATTATATTTTTCCTTAAATATTAGGAAATATTTTATCTTATTATAGCTTTTAGAATAGTCCTAAAGATCCTAATAGACTTTTTAAAATAGTCTTAGAGATTTATAATATAGAGGCCTTTATAATATAATAATTACTATATATATTTATATATAGATTTTATAATCTTTATACTTTATCTTATTAATTTTAATATTTTAAATATTAAAAGTAAGATTTTTAAATACCTTTATACCTAGATAATTTGATTGTAAGTATTAGAGTTTTTTTTTATTTTTATAAGGTAGTAATAGGTCTTTTAATAGTCTTAGGTATATTATATTTAGAAATACTTAGATATAGGCTTAGTATATACTTAGGATTATTAATATTTTATATAAAATAGGTAAATTAATTATTTTTAGAATTATAGAGAGATAAGAGTAAAGAGGCTTATATTAAAGGAAAATTAGGTTATATTTAGTTTTTAATTTAGTTAATATTATATTTGATTTTAATATTTTAAATTATAGTAAGCTATTAAGACCTAGGTATTAGATTTTAATTTTTTTTAATTATATTATAAATATTATATTTATATAGAATTTTTTAATAAAAGTAATATTCTTAAGTATAAGATTAATTATATAAGGTTCTTTGCTTTTATTTAAAAGATTAAGAATAATTTAGGTTTTTTTTTTATTTATTGGAAATAATATTATTTTTATTTTTATTTATTTTTTTTTTTTATATTTAGTATAAGAGTTTAGAACTAAGAATCTTTTATTATTAATTAAATAAAGTATATTATAATTATTATAAAATATATTCTTTAATAATATATATTTTTTCTTTTTAATTATAATATAAATACTAAAAGGTTTATTATTAGTTTATATAAGTAAGAAATTAATATAGATTATAATAATATTTAAGCTTAGAAATTAAGTAATTAAAGTATTACTTAAGCTTTTCTTTTTAGCCTTTTTTTCTTTTATTATTATTCTTAAGTTTTATTATTTTTTATTATTATAATGTTTCCTTATACTCTTATATTTAGGTTTTTTTAGCTAAAATCTAAGGTTTTTAATTTTTTTTCTATTAATTATATATTAAAGGGTAATATATTATTATAGGGTTTAATTATATATTATTACTTTATTTTTTATATATAGGTAATAGTATTTTATAGCTTAGTTTTTATTATTTAAGTATATACTTAATATAATATAAATACTATTATACTTATAATACTTAGTATAGTAGATTAAGCTTATTATATTAAATATATTTTTATAATTACTAAGTATTTTTATAATTAGCTTTTTAAATATTTTTTTTATAATAAGATTATTAAATTTAGTTCTTGCCTAGGTAGGCTTAAATTTGGTTTTAATTATATTTAGGAAGTTATATAATATTATATTCCTTTTAATCTTAGAGATTTTATGTTTTTATACTTTTATATATACTTTAGTTTAGCTTAAAAACTAGAGCTTAGAATTAGTATTTATATATATAGTATTTTTAAGGATAGCTTAATAATTCTTTTAGATTTATTTTTTTAAGCTTATATTACTAGGAGTTATTCTTTTTTTAAGCTTTTTAAGAAATTATTTTAATATAATCTCCTTTTTTATATTATTTTCTTATAATTTCTTAATATATATTTAATAAATATTTAGTTTAATTATTAATTATATTTAGCTTTATAGAAATTAAGTTTTTTATTTATTTTTAATTTTTTTAATTTAAATAATTTAGTATTTTTTAATAAAAATTAAGTAATATTTAGTAAAGATAAGACTAAGGATTTTTAGGTCTTTTAAATTAATTTTTACTTTAGCTATTATTATTATAGGCTTAATTAGAGCTTTAAGAGTATTATTAGGTTATTTCTTTTATTTAAAATCTATTAAGGCCTAAATATTTAAATTTTAAGTATAGTTTTTTAAGATTATAAATTATATTTATTAATTATCTTTGGTTATAAGTTTTAGTAATAAGATTATTTAGAATTAGGATATAGATTAGTTTATTATAAGCTTAATTCCTATAGTTTATATTTAATATTTATTATTTTTAAGTATAATTTTAATTAAGATAAATAATAAAAGTTATTAGATTTTATAATATTATATAATATTAAAATCTATTTAAGCTTATAATTATTATATATTATACTTATACTAAATACTAAAAAGAAAAATAAAATAAGCCTTAAATATTATAAATAAAATAGCTAATTATACTTAGCTTTTATAACTATATACTATAAAATAGAGGGTCCTAAGTATAAGCCCTTAGTAGGGCTTGGTCTACTATAAAAGCCTTATTTCTTAGGCCTAATTTTCCTTTTCTAGTCCTAAGCCTAATTTAAGCTATGTGTGCACTTTCCCATAGCCCGACCATAGCTTAGTAAGCTATGGTCATATGACTTACAGGCTTAACTCGTGACATCACAGTATTTGAGGGTTGGCTAGTGTAGTGCCGGTACACGAATTTGAAATATTGGTTTTCAACGCTGGGCAATTTGCCTAGAGTGCACGTACGAGGATAAGACAAAGATATGGCACGTCCCAAAGTATGAGATTTAGTCAACGAGAGAAATCAATCAAGAACGAAGACGGATTAATTAATACAATCTATCTCGCCCAGTGTCGCGTGCCGACGCGAGAGATTGAGGCGCAATGTACGAGTCAAGGCGGCTTTATTTTTTCCTATTGAGCTTTATGTGATTCGTCTGCCTGTAACATGAAGGATCGAGGCTGGAGACGGACGAATCCTTCGGATGGCGCAAACTCATGAAGCGCGATCAGGGCGTCTAAGTGGGGACGGAGGGGACGGGACAGGGGGCGGAAAGGAGGCAGCAGGAAGCAAAGCCCGGCCAAGGCAGGTTTCTCTCGACATTTTCGCTCTTCGCAACTGAATCCGATAATGTTCGCTATTGATTAAGCAGATTGCGGACGAATCTGCGCCACAGGCTGCTCGAAAGGACGGCGCTTAGCTGGCTCCAGCTATTCGAGAGTTGTCCGGGCACAGCCGCAACGCGCAGCGGCCCACGGAACTTGCCAGCGCTGAAAGGAATGCGCGTTGGTTCTAATCACACAAGACCAACAGTAGCGGGATCGAATCACACCCACAGCCCCCGCGCCGGGTGCCTGTGGCGTGTTTCAAATTGCACCTGCAGGCCGGAGCGCACGCCATAATCGCAACGAACTCCGGAAATGGCGGTTTGACATGCGAACCCATCCAGCCTATTGGGACGCTAGCTGCAGCAATAAGATGACTGACAAATTCTTATGCAACCATTGTATCTGTCATCATATCTTTCTCGTGGAAGGTATATGCTGGCAAACCTATCCGAGTCCTAGTTGTCCGTGACGCGTCTGTTGTCTTGTGAGGATGAACAAGTCATTAGTTTCCTCTTATTATCCATCTTGTTTTTCATGCAACGGTATTAATACCATCAAACTGTTGGTTTGCTGGCGATTAAATAATTAAAAATTACGCGTCATTCAATACTGGATGGAAGGAGAGCCAAGCCCAGGGCCAAGTTGCCACTGTAAGCTGGGCTGACGGATCTCCGCTGCGCTGCTGATTCCAAAACCCAAGACAGTGAGGCTAGACCAAAGGCCTGGGACTTTTGACTTGGGGCGTAATAGCCATGTTCTAGGACTATTGAACCATGACTCATGACGAGAAAAGCAGCGAATTGATCGGCCATGTTTCATGGAGACGGAGGGAGTGCCATTCACTTTGTAGAATGGTTAGATCGATCTAGCCAAAGATCTTATCAGCCATGGGCCCTTGACATTTTGAAATTCCCCGTACTACATTTTATTATTGAGATATTGATATAAAGATTCCGAAAAGAACACCAGCGGTATGATATCCTCCCATAGCACCCATTTTCCAACTCGTCAAATGTGTATCAACGCCTAGATAGTGTGCAACAAACTATCACCAGTGACCCTTCTGCGAAGATGCGTCTCGCCCTTATTTCTCTTACGCCTTGAAAGCTTTGCCGCAGGTTCCCACATCCAGCCCGACAGATGCGACTCCCTGACATTCCTTTGTCTCATCTGCCTCGTTGCCAATGTGTCGCTATCAACGCGTAACCACTGCTTCTCGCTCATGGCCGATGGTGAGGAGCGCATCTCGAACTCACCCGTTCTTCTGCCTTCTTTGCTAGCGCCCCAATCATTTCTCCTGGATGCTCGCGCCTTTGCCCGACGTCGATGCATCCGATCTTCGATCCACTCGCCAATCTGCTCGCCCTTGTACCCGTAAATAAAGGCCAGCCCCAGGACGACCACGGTGACGGGGATGCTAGTGGCCCAGAATATGCGCTGAGAAAACTCCATGTCTCTGACGTCGGTCGTGTTCATTCCCATGAAGCTGGATACAAACGACAGAGGCAGGAACAGCAGCGTGACAATGGTGAAGACCCTGATGGCCTTGCCGTGATCTTCCTCGACGATTTCAATCATCTGTTTGACTTGTTGCTTAAGTTGCTTGCATCTCTGCTTCAAGATGTGGAATTCAGAGTCTCTCTGGTTAAGCTTCTGGCAATGTTCCCAGTACGTGGAATATTCCATCTTGAACTGGCCGAGTCTGGTTGTGTTGGTGATTCGAAACGACCTGGGATCCAAGAGCAACATGTAGTAGTACATGCTGATCCTTTGCAAATAATGTACATTTGCGAGAGCAGATAGCTCTTCCTCCAGCGCATCTATATCCATAAATACTCGCCTCTGCGGTCGACGGTGAGCCTGGAATTGTAATTCCGACATGTGCTCCTGGTAGATCATTGTCAAATCCGAGCCGGGAACAAGATCATCTGACCCCTTGGGCTTGATTTGCATCGTTTGGCTGGAAAGAATTAGGGCCATGGCGATAAACTCGGTGCCAACCGCTTCGACATCCACGCTTTCCATCCTGTAGGACGTGTTTCCAAACAGAATCAGGTCCTTCTTGACGTCCTCCAACAGCTCATGCACCTGCGTCAAGGAGCGGTTCATTTCCCTAGATATTGCAGCCGTTTGACGCCAAATCAAATCAATCAGATCGCTTTCACCAGGCTTGCTCTGCGTGTAGAGGCTTCGGTTTCTGAGAAGCAGCTGGTGCGAGTGGAGAATATACATGGACACGATTTGGTGGAAGGCGAAAACAAGTTTTCGAGGCAGGATCGGACGCGGCGTCTTGTTTTGCGACTTTTTGTTCGGTGCACTCGTGACTAGAGCGTGCAGTTCCCTGAGCGAGTCGCTGATGGGTTCGAGATCCTGGACAAAGTCTTCCACGTCGCTTATGATGCCCAGGCCCGGTTTTTGGAATTCGTATCCATCCGTCCAAACGCGGCGAAGCCAGACAAAGCATACGTCATTATATGGCCTGTCCGCTTTCCCATTGCACTCGAGGTGGACTTGGTGGAGATGTTCCAGAGCTTCAGTGGCTGATGTGTAATGTTTTCCAGAGCAGCATTCAGCACAGTTGGACCAAGTCTTTCTCGTGGCGGAGGATTCTTGTGGCAGCACCTCGCCAACAATGGAAGCCCGAACGTCAAAGTTTCGAATTGTGTAGGCGCGTCGGTCAGCTGGTCCGCGGTCGGCATCTTCCCAGGCGAGTTGCTATACAATGTTGGTAAGCCTCTGAGTCAACCAGTCTATATAGAGAGAATGTGATCAACTCACGCGAAATATGCAGTCAATAGCACCCCAGAATCGAATGCACACATTGTGAATGAGCGTGCTTCCCTCTTGTGGCGTGAACGCCCAGAGAATCTCTTGGCTGACTTTTAACAACTGCTTCATGACGAGTTTTCCAGGTCCCGAGATTTCCAAATCAGGCTGTTTCTCCTCGAAATGAGCGTGTTTTGGGGCAGTGTGCTGGGCAGCGTGAATGTCAGCTGTATAAATCTTGCTAGGCTTTTTGAGCAACCCTGTTAGCTTTTGCTTGCCGGCATCTTCGGGGGATTTTTCGGTCGTTCGAGGCGAGCCTGGAGTATCTTCCCCTTCGGTAGCCTTTTTGTCAGTATTTCCGGTATCCGCTTCTTCTTTCATGTCACGCTTCCCATCAGCTGTAGGTGACGGCTGTGAGCTATTGTACTGAGATCTTTGGGCCTCTGGTACAAGATTATGCCTCAAGAGTAGATCGCGCATGGTGTATTTAGGACTTTTCATGTACCACCTCCCAGCAACGTCGTTGGATATGGACGCATGCAATCGGCCCAAAATCTTGACCAGCAGCTTTTCCGTTAGTTCCGGTGTGCGCCCCTCCACATCAGGCTCGTTCCCTGACCTCCACGTCAGGAAGGGCAGTGGGTCTATTGCAGGAGGTCTCTTGGGCTTTTGACCGATCCTAATTGTATCGCCCGGAGAGACTTCCTTAAATCTCACTCCGCGCCGTCGAACCCCTGCCACATTCTCCGAATTGTTAGTTGCAGAACGTTCGAGGCTCGGTCTCGAGGCAGAATCCGAACTTTTGTACTTTTCCAATCTCGGCATTGTATAGCTTGTGGGCGAGTATGTTTTTGGGCTTATAGAACGCTCTCGGTGCCTGGCACGCGATCTCACGTCCCATACGCGATCCCGTTCGCGAGCATCGTCTCTGCTTCCCTCGTGGCGCGTTGGGTAAGACGTGCGTGACTCCTGTGGACCCCCATGTCGAGCATTATCATAACTGTCGTAGGCGTCAGAATAGTAGGATCTTTGGTAAGTAGATGCTCGAGATTGGGGTCGTGATTCAGCACCGGCCCTGCGCTGAGGCTGATTTAGTCCGGATGCCCGACTCATTCGATTGATTCGATAAGGTGTTGGTTCTCTTAGTGGTATGAGCATTTCATCATCATTGTCCTAAAATAGAGTTAGCACCTGCGTAAAAACTACCCGGGCTGCTCTTACGTCTGTAGACTCGGTATTTTGGCTTGTTTCTTCGTCAGTTGGATCACCTAGATGATAATATTCTGGCTTTGCGGAAGATTCTGGCAAGGCGCTGTGGTCATTTATCACGAGCGCCATCATCTTAGCCTTATCAGAGGATGCGTCGCGGGAAGGATAGGTTCCAGCTCCCGGCGTCTTGGCAACCGGAGACGAGTTCCGTGATTCGCGGGTCCAGCCAGGATCAGAAAAAACGACTGGACCAGACATGAAACTCCTTGGCTCCGTCCTTCGGCGCTCTGGTGTGTGGCCAATCGTTCTGATAGTGAGTCCCCTGCTATATGGTCTAGTTGATCCTGTTCCAAGTCTCTAATCAGCAAATCGTCTATAAAATCCAATCTCTCACTTCATACCAGCCAAAGAGCCCTCAGATCGCGGCGGAGGTAAATATTCCATTCGGGTATCGGCTGAAGCCGCAATTCTTGAACGCATACGGTCCAAGGAGGGATCCAATTCCTGCGCAAAACGAACTCTTTCGGGACCAGGGTCTGAATTGACAAATTCTCTTCGCGCCTCTAGCGTCGGACCAAATCCCTGATATTGTTCTCGAAAAGGTACCACGGCACCATTTCGGCTATTGAGAGAACTGCCGCTTTCTGTTCTACTCAGTAAAGTTTCGCCTTCAAATTTGGTGTTTCCGGGGTGATTTGAATCTTCCTCTTCTTTCAAAGGGTGATCTTCAACGCTGCTAGTCTCGAATGTGGCCTGTGGTATTTGACTCAAATCCGGATCGTGAGTGTCTAGGGGTCCTGTCACCTCGGCGTCCAAATCAGTGTCAGGTTTCTCTTCCCTCTTCGGCAAGTCAGGCTCCACTGCATCCTCTGTTTTTATTTTCTCTTCCGAAGAAGACGACTTGGAATCACTTTGTTCCGCCTCCTCCCACTCGTTCAGACTTTCGCGTTCTATGTTATGTGAATGGCTTCCCCGGCTCCTTAGTCGAATTCGACCGCGTCCAGGATTTTGAAACTTGTCTTCGTCATCTTGGCTCAGTATTGATGATTGTCTTGACAAGGTTTGAGGGGTAACAGGATAGCGCGGTATCAACCCACTCATTGCAGGTCGTCGATATGGTAGAGTAGTGGCAGTCGAGGGACGTGAGACGCTTGACTGACGCGACTGTCTTTCCGAGTATGGTACTGTTCTGTGACGCCTATACACGGTGGTTTCAGAGTAATTTCCCATTCTAGAACGAGTGCCTTGGTCCGTCCGTGAGGTTGAACTAGCTCGGTATGACCCAGGCCGGGTAGTAGGTGCCTCCAAAGCCGGTGGTGGGAGTCTCTGCCATCCCTTCTCTCTCAAATAGAATACGTGCGCTTGAGAACTTGAGGATGTCAGGATATCAATCCACTTTGATGGTGTAAGAAGCTCGTCATCTGGGTCGAAGAGCTGGTACTCTGTCGCTTTTCCAGCGCTTCCCCAAACGTGGGTCACGGCATGCCTCAAAAAGTCAACATAGCTGTAGTCTGGCTCTATCGCAATGTCGTAGAGTCGCAGATTCTGGTCAATGAGTCTGATGATGAGGGGCTCTCCATTCACAGAGGTTCGAGAGGACAGCGTGATTGAGTCCCCGCGAAGCTTCTCTGCTACATCGTTGGAGAAGGTAATCAAAATTTGTGTGCCAATAAGCATGCACCACAGATTGCCCACTTGTAGAATGTCTTTGGATTCGGAACCCAGCACCTTCTCGAGAATTTGGTGGCCCTCCTGTGTCCGGCCGACATTGTATCCGTAAAGGCTCTGAAGGAGTGTTTTGGGGGGGCAGCTATCTTTATTAGCCTTATGCTGGGCGACCGGAGGCTGAAGCATCAGCTTGGGGGAGTCAAGAAAGACGACCGGCTCCGTCTCTGGGGACTCATCGGACTCGTGCTCGTCGTCGGTATATTTTCCAATGCAACGAACAACACATCTCGGTTCCACCTGTATGCCGAGTTTGGAGTTCCTCATGTACAAGTCTTGCACTTTTTCCAAGGTGAGGAGTGCAATTTGCATCATGTCCCGACGAATCCACGGACAGTTTAGCACAAGTTTCTGTTTCAATCATGAGCAAGCACCATCCCAGTATTCCACTCCATTGTAGCTCACTTCAATGACTTTAAGATCCAAAGCTGGTCGGTTCACATGCCTTCAGAAATATTTCCATTAGTCTCTCTTTCATTCATATGGAAATTGGCACAAACATACAACCAACGCAACTGCACTGAGGATGAATCAACCTGTTCCTTCCGTGGTCCATCTGAGCATATTAAAGTGAGATGGCCAAAGCCCTTTCCGCGGGATATATACTCTGAGGCCTGGATGACATGAAGTTCAGTCGATGTATTTTCAGATATAATCGCCTTTGGTTGTCTCCAGGCAGCAGCTTCGGGGTGTAGAGAGGCGTGACGTGCATCATCGTCGGTAGCGAGTTTGGTGTTGTTCTTCTTAACATCCAGGTAAAAGGAATAGCCAGATGACTCGGCAAATTCAAACAGGGGTGTTTCCTGGCTTCTCCCCGCTCGTTCCTGTCTCTCGTCTTTCGGTTCCTCTACTTCTGTCTCTTCTTCCTCATCACTGTAAGGCACATCGGAGGAGGATTCCTGTTCGGAATTGTAAGCGCGATTATAGCCGTAGTCATCATAGTGGTGGCCATATGAAGACTGAGATCGAGGAGCTGTCGAACGCTCTATACGCTCCCGTCTTGGTCCATGATCGATTGATTGGGGCCTGGCCCGGCGCAGGTTCTCACTTGAATTATTGAATGACAAGGGGTCCGTCCTCTCAATCCTGGGATCGGTTGTATAGGGAACGCGCCCATGCTCAAACCTACTTCGTAGACGTTGCCTCAGATTCTCCTCCGAAGCCTCCCCCCCACGAATAGGGCTAGGATTGGACTGACGAGTGGTCGCATCTGTTATCAGTCCCGCAAAGCGACGGGGTGGAGTGTTTTCAGAATCCTCATCGTCTTCCTCATGAAGGTTTTGTTCCTCCGAAGGGCTTTGGGAAGAATTATCCTCCGGGGTGCTGTCAGTGTCAGAGTCATAGTCCTCAACGTATGCGTTGAAGTTGATGCTTGACTCCCCGGGCCTCGTGGTCCTGGTCGCGAGCGGCATCGCCAAGGGGCTGCGCTAGGAAAATTCTGTCCTTCAAAAGAGGAAGAAGGACTGGTCACCTTTTCCATCAAGCTCTCGCCGTGCGATAATTTCTCCCCAGCCTCACCGTTAGGCGCCGGCGCGTCAGCACACCTGTCCAAGGTGAGTCATGATAGGCTAGCCCTTCGCACCAAGTGGAACAGCATGGCCAAGGCTACAAGTGCAGCTAGGACTGATCGAGTAAGAGCGCATAGCTCAAGGCCAGGGATGATTGGATGCTTATCAGCCACAATTGGATCGAGCATCAATTGAATATGTCTGGCCAGCTCTTCAAACTCTACAATACATCTTGCGTATTTTAATTCTGCCCGACATATGCTACATTAATCATATTTACAATCTTTACAAAGCGCAACTATATCAAATGTGCATGTAAGATAATGTACACACTATCCTTGCAGCTGCATCACTAGCCCTCAAAAGCCACACCTCCGACCCACACCTTGGCAATCCTTCTCGTCACCGCAATATTCACCGTCGGGTCTCCATCAACAAGGAGCAAGTCGGCCCGCATTCCCTCCTTGATACTACCGCGATCAAAAAGCCCAAAATGCCTTGCTGGGATCTCGGTGGCGGCGTTCAGCGCCTCCATGGGTGACAGGCCAGCCTCGACCAGATTCTGCAATTCATCGTGAAGACTAATTCCATATTCAACTTTGGCGGGCGTGTTGGGCTGCATGTTCGCATCAGTTCCCGCAAGGATAGTGATGCCGATTTTATGAAGCTTTGTAACCGTCTCCGATGCCGCTTCATAAGATTCATTTGCGGGGTGGAGTTGGTCAATAATAGCGCGCATCATGGTAAGTGTAGGGCAAACGACAGGCTTCTTGGCCTTGAACAGTTTCATCAATCGATCGTCAATTGGGGTATCGAGAGTAGAGTGATGAATCTGGTCTACACCTGCAATCAGACCTTGGTGGAAGGCCGAATAGCTAGATGTGTGAAGAATGACCTGCTTTCCAGCTTTGCGAGAGGCAGCCACGACGGCATTTTGCTCTTCCTGGCTCAAGCCTGGAAGTGGAGCACTGCCAATCATCTTGATAAAGTCGACGCCCTCTGCAACCTGCTGGTTGACAAATGAAGATGCCTGGGATGCATTTTGAATCAGATAGGGCTCTCCTTGAGCGCCGACCAATTTGGCATGGCTGCTGTTGGGGGAAGTGGCGATGAAAGATCCCTTGACAATGGAGGTGTAGCCGGTATGGTTGGCCAGCGAGTTGCACAGGGCCGGGTTGGCACAAAAAGCGACAACTGTAGTCGTGACGCCATATTTTGTGAGTTCGGCGGTATGGGTGGTATTGGAGGGATGTGCATGCGAATCAATAAGCCCCGGAAGAAGTGTCATGCCCTTGGCATCATAAGTTTCCATTGTCGCACAGTCTTCGCAAGGAGGACATGCGCGGCCAATACGGTCCCCATCGATAACAACGGTGCTTGGCGGCGACAAGCAGGAGCCATCAAAAACGCGAACGTTGGTGATGGCGAATTTTGCCGTTGTTGTTTTGTTGTGGCTTAGTGAGCGGGCCGAAAGGTTGTCAACGATATCGCGAGAAAAGTCCATGTTCATTGGCTCGATATCGCCGTGGAACTGGCATGCGCTAGCAACCGTACATAGCGAAGACAAAAACACCAAGCAAACAAGGCGTTTAAGGAGACGCCGGATAAGGAATATCATCGTGTCCTTGATTGAGCTTCAAGAGTAACAAATTGAGTTGATGGCTAAGAAATGTTCCTGAATCAGGAGCGGAAGGAGATGGGTGGATGGACTTGACTTGATTCTCACGACAACGAGATGTACAAGCCTTTATAGATGAAGCCCATCGTTTAATTGAGGATGCAATGTGGCTGAGGCCTCTAATTCGAACGCCGGCAGATGTAGATCAACTTTCAGCCCTGCCGAAGTTCTCATCTGCCGCAGGTATTTTCCCAAACTAGCATAGCTGCATCCGAGCGTTGTCATTTGCCTTGCCATCCCGTGCAGTGTGGACCGCGCCGCCTGAATCTGACCACCTTAGATGGTTGCTCTGACGTAGTAAGCTAAGACGACGCTATTCCCGATTTTGCGAAAACCTGCGGTCACGTGCCAAATCAAGGCATTTTGGGAGCCATCAAAGGTAGCCGGCATGACGCTAAAACGGCCGCTGTGCCGGACGATTTCGCGGGTATTTTCCATTCTTGACTCGCAATTTCCATTCTTTTTCTTGTTTTCAATCTAAGAGCACTGTGTTGTCTTGTTTCGTGCACATTACTATTCCCCTTCAATCAAAACCGGCTGGAAACCACCTAAAACCACCATTTACTAACTTATAATGACATCATGAGTCAAAAAGTGGGATCCAAGGACGCTAGACTCAAAAGTAAAGGGTGCCTCCCCTGCATCCGGATGAAAGTCAAGGTACGGACGGACGGACGGACAGTCTTGCTCCCGGGTTCCGGGACAGCTTGGTGCTGACTGCGTACAAGTGCGATCAACACAAGCCGCAATGCCAGCGTTGTGAGCGCGCCGACCGGGAATGTCGCTACCGAGACCCGAATGCCGTTGTGTTCCGTATGGACTCCTCAGCCACATCAGCCCAGGAAGAAGTCCAGCGGCGCCGAGAACTAATACAGCGCCATTCGCCCCCTCCATCAGTCTCGACAGATTGGGTTCAAGCCGCCGTTTCTCATTACTTCTTCAATTTTTCCCTGCCCTCTCAAAATGGCTTCCCAGGGCTCTTTGAGTTTCTTCCTAGGTTGTACGCCTTCAATACTCAGACTTCATGTTTTCGAAGCGCCATCGAGGCCATATCACTCGCAAATCTAGCAAATGTAAAGCAAATGGGGGAGCCCTACCTCAGCACTTCTAGAAAGTTGTACAATTCGGCAGTCCAGCAGCTGGGATTAGCCCTGAACAGCAGCGAGGCTAGATCGCCGGCAGTACTGGGAACCGCCTCCCTCTTATGGCAGTATGATGTAAGCAGGGTCCATGCCAGTGGATAGCGGGCACTAACAGCTCGACAGATTCTGATGGGTGAAGACTATCTGGGCTCCCGAAGCGCTCACCGCAAGGGCCAAATCGACATTCTACGATTACGTCTCGCGGAAAGGCCCGATGGAGAACACTGACTCAATCGATCTGTATTGGCCGGTGTCCAAATGCTAGACATTGGCACTTCCAAGACGCGAACAGCCAATCTTCCATCCGTAGAAGATGTGTCGCCTGGTGTTCCAACACTGTATCTCCTCCGACGCATAATGCCAAACGTGGCCATCATCGGTGCCGCTGTTGCGGCACTGCTTCAGCAAACACCGACGTTTGAAGAGGTTTCAAGTTATACCCAACAACTTCACGACATCGAGAACATGATGCAAACATGGCAGGATCAACTGCCGATGCATATGAGATACAGCTCCATTCCAAATCCATTGCCAAGAGACAGCGTTCCGTACCCAGAAAACGTCATTGTCCTTCCGTGCATGAACTCGGCCGGCGTATGGACGTCATTCTGGCTCGCCCGGCTATCCATACTGCGGAACATGTTACTACTCCATCCCACTGCCACATCGGCTGGACTTTATATGCCTTCAAGGCAGCAAATCCGCGCCAGTATGCTTGATACTGTGGACAATGTCTGTGCGGCCATTCCGTACATGCTCGGCCGCGTGAGGCTTCACATGGGCATGTCACCCGGCGAACCCGTCCCAGCAGTTGGAGCCATGTTTAGCACGCGCGCCTTGTTCATCTGCGCGCAGGTCCCGGGTTTGCCTGAGATTCAGCGCAACTGGATACTGCAGTGCCTGTACTACATTGGCAACGAAAAAGGCATTCGGCAGGCCTTGTTATTGAGACAAGAAATTTTGCGTACTGGGGCATCTTGAGTGGTCGAGTCTAGTCTTGGCAAAAACAATGCCAGGCTTTTTGCCTTGTCTTCGTCTTGGATACCCACCAGCGATTTCATCACTGATCAAGTTCATTTCGCTAATGGAGTTGTTTAATCGACAGTTTGCTAGCTCTCAGTTAATTCTCTTATATATCACAGCCCTTGATTTCACCATCTTCATGGTAAATTGTGCCACAATATGTTGCGGTTGGGTTTCCCTCGTAGTCTCTGAGAGAATCATCTTGGTGAAAATATATGGCTCGCCACTTGCCAGCTTCGTCGTCATCATCCTCTCCAAAAGCACCTTCTTCGGTAACAGGAAATTCCATCATGCCATCTCTTGGGATTCTGTTGCATTCTGGGTTTGGAAAGATGAAAGCAGTCTGTTTCCCACTAGTCTTGTAGTCTTGGGGATACTTTTCAGACTCTGGGTCATCATTAGCATTTTAAATCTCTCACACGTCGCAGCTCATGACTTACCTCCAACGGTCACTCCAGCTCGCTGCAGATTGACGCCCCAAGACACAGCCAGATGAATCTGTGCTCCACTCACCGTATCATCACCTGCTCCTGTTAGCAATAAATATTTCTTCCTTAGGGGTCAAGACCTGCCGCATTTTATTTTTGAAGAAGCGTCAAGGCTTTTCACATTAACGGGAGTGTTATTCGGGAGCTCCCGCTTGAGCAGGCCTGGTGCAGTCAAGGCCAATTGAAATAAACCCATTCCAATAGCGAACTTCTTTTTTTTGTTCGGGAATCCAATACAAAATGTTGTTAGATACTGGCTGTTTTACTCGGGATCATATGATGGCCATGCAAGTCTCGATGTGGAAAGGGGAGCTTGCGATGAGTTCAAATAGAAAGTGCAGATTGTAAAATACGATGATATCAAACTTTTCAATGTTGCCACTCGTCGCAAACCCATTGGAATGCTTCGTTGTGCATCATACAGCACAGGAGATGACATAGTTGATCGACTTTCTCCTCACATTTGGTCTTTAGTGAGGACCAATGTAGCCTGGCAGAGCCGTTAACTGACCTCATCAACCGCATACCAGTGAACTTTATCGACAACGCAGTTAACCTAATCTTCCACTAGCGAGTGGTTCGCAGGCAAGTATCACAGGCTAGTGGATGTGGAGGTAGTCTGCGTTGATGAAAGTAACGCCCGACAACCAAAATTTCACTCATCGCCATAAAGCAAAAAGAAGAAGAAAGCCAGAGCATTAAAGGTTTATTAATCCCACTCGACTCATCATCATAGACTTTTCCTTTATTAATCTCTTTTACATCTACGAGAGCCGGCTTTTGCAAGTCAACTTCAACGCGTCATACATTCCACTACCCTACACCTACAAAGCTACAGTAGTTGGCCAACCCTACTGCATGTCTTTGAGCATTATAAAATGGAATAACATGCATCAATTGTTAATATGAGGTTCTTCACAGCCTAATCACATGGGATTTAAATGTGCCGAATGTAGCCCTTTAGAAGGATTCCGATCCCTGGAGGACTCCAACACGTGGATGCTACAAACTTGCCGAGCCGATTTGTACTCTTTCCGGGTCGGAATATTTTCCCCAATCTTTTCGAAGCAGCCATTCACGTGCCGTGCTGGTAGGATTAGCACGCTTACGTCGGCACCCCGACCGTACTAGTCGCAACGTGGGTGGAGCCTGAGGCACAAGACAGGCAGCTGCCGTACATGGGTTAGTACTACTACTCTTTTGGCGACGGGATTCCTTCACAATTTGCGAATATTAAACGACATGGTGGTATCATGGAGGATTTCAGGATGCCGATCCCCGCACGCCTCTGTTTTATCGCCATGTAGTATCGCCGCTTCCTGCTGGATCTAGGCCGAGTCCATGGTTTGGTTTCCCAAATGAGCCATATCGGAGCTGTCATATTCTGTGGAGTCACTTGTGGGATGGCAGTTGGCGATTTGATGCAACGCTGCGACATGTCGACCGGAGCCGCTTTGGTCAGATGGGTGTAGCACATGATTTATCATCCAGAATATGGAAACCCATCAAGAAAAATGAAACAAAATTTTGGACCCCAAAAAGCATTATCAGTAGTTGTTTTTGACTCGTGTGCTCGATATCCCAATTTGTTTCGGGCAATCAATTTTCGGTGTCAGCCGGCATGCGCGACGGAATGCAACACATCCGGGTGTCAGCATCCAACAGAATTAGCGCTCTTTGGACTTGGAATGTTTTAGCCTGTCTTACCTCCGATCCAACGGGGACGCCATGACGTCAGGTTTCCCGAGGAAGCGTTTCTTGGGAGCAATTGTTTCGTGGCCAAGGACAAGTTGCGGAGCAACAAATGCTTGCAAGCCACGCAAACAATCGAGGTTCCGTAGGGTGACCATGTCGGAAAGCCAAATTGGCTTTTTCACACGCTTTCCAATGTTTCAGGTTGATTGTCCCAAGCTCAACCTAATTCCCACGACCAAACAGGGATGAGCCTTGGGCGATCGCTGTGCCTGAGTCGGGATGGTCCCCGCGCGGCGGCTTTTGACAGCCAGCAAGCAAATTAAACGTGAGATGTCAAGTTCACGTCGAGATGCAGCCAATTTCGGCCTTGACCCTCTGATCGCCCAGAGCTCACCTCACCCTCGAGCCTGGGGCCTCGGGGACCTTATCACATCATTTCGTTGAATGAGCGGTTTTCAAGCCCCCTTCCCCCACGACGGTCCAAACCCAGAGGAGGATCTCGATGATCTGCAAGCAAGTTAACCTACATAGCAGGTCGCTGAACTCAAATCAATCTCCTAGCAGGGCGACGGCGCAAAGTATCGAGGAAAGGCGTGCCGGAAGAAAAAGAAATGGCCCCATGCTCTCGCGGCCCAAAGCTGCCCCCTGCTGAATAAGAATTTTACACATTTCTTACCGCCCTGGAGTTATGCCTGAGCACATCAGTCCACTTTTTGCACAATGGCGATACCGAGAACGAGCACGTGGCTTTGATCATGGCGAGATTGATGTCCTGTCTAGCCAAGTCGTGCGCTAGCCGTTGGTGCGACACCGCTAGCGACGGGATCAACAGCTCGCATGTGAAGAGGAGTGCCCAGGCAGCATAGCATGCATGCATGGAAGGGCAACAGAAGAGCCGAGGTTGGGGGCCAAACGCTACGAAGCACTCAGCAAGGTGGGTGTCGTGCTTTGTCCCGACTGCAGCAGGGGGGGCTGTACATGACAGGGGGGATCAAAAGTGTGCCTGAGCTCCCCAGCTTCCCCAAGACGTGACGCCCATGCTACGCTACCCTACAACATCAACTGGATGCAAAAGAATCATCGTTAGAATACGATGTCGGTATTAATACAGGGAATAAAAACAAAATAGATTAAAAAATCATGCATGTTCTAGGGGAAATGGCAGCTAGAGTATAAAGCTTAAACCCGGCCTGGAAGAAATTCGTTGTGGGCAAATGGTGCTTTGACGCTACCCCATTGCCAAAACACTTTATTAAGCTTTCCGAATTGATAAAACGTTTCGCTAGGCATACGCGGAAAGGAGGTGTGAGTGTGAGAATGGGAAGACGGTGTAAAATGGCCAGCCATCCGTTGAAGTCCGCAAGAGAAATTAGGTTCGTGAGTGTAATGATACCCTGGCGAATATGCGAATGGTCCGTATTCGGTGCAAATTCCGTCCGAATTTCGTCCGTACTATCACGACCTTTTGGTGATGTGAAAAGTCTACTGTTTGACTAGGTAGTCGTAAGATATGCATCAAGTGGCTATTGCAACTAGTTTATAAAGTTTATAGGTGTACATGCACAATAGGTGAACAGCAATTAGAAACGACTCATGGTGGTTAAATATTGTATTTTTTATTTATATGTAATTTTCATCAACTTGCCAGGACTTGTTTGGCAGTCATCATGTACAAGAAAAGACGCATTACTTCATTTCTCATTGCAACACCTAGGCCTTGCCGGCGATAATGGCGGCGGCCTGCTCGCTCAGGGCGTAGATGGGTGCCTGGACGTGGGCGCTCAGGGCGACGGGGATGACGGAGGCGTCGACGACGCGCAGGCCGTCGACTCCCTTGACGCGGAAGTCGGCGTCGACGACCTTGCCCATGGAGCAGGTTCCGGCCACGTGCCAGGTGGTGCTGCCCGTCATGGCGAGGCGCTGGTCGAGCTTCTCGTCCGTGTCGTCGAGGGCCAGGGGCTCGGCGGGGAGGCCCGGGGGCACCGTCTCGCCGGCAATGTGCTTGGCAAACTTGCCGCCCAGCATGAAGCGGGTGAGCTGGCGCAGACCCTCGCGGTAGACGTACTTGTCGACCTCGGTGGCGAGGTAGTTTAGTTGAACTGCCGAGAGAGAGAAAAGATTGAATTAGCCTTTCGGGATTTCCACCGGATGCACAGACGCGGGAGGAAAAAAAAACTTACTCTTGGGGTGGTCCTCGGGCTTGGACGACTTGAGAGACACTGAACCTCTCGAGGTGGGCAGGAAGTTGACGACCGAGGTGGTGATGTGCTCGGTGTCGGCGGGCGTGCCGGGGAAGGGGACCTTGGCGTAGAGAACAATGTCCTCGAGGAAGGTACGCGTGTTCTTGAGCAGAGGGTGCGTGGCCGGGTCGGGCTTGACGCCCTCGTCCTTCTCAATGGCGGCGGCGAGGCCGTCCTTGGGGACCGTGTTGGTGATGATCCAGTCCATGGGCACGCCCTTGAGGTACTGGGGCTGGCCCCAGAGAGGGTTGGGGGCGCCGAGGATGTTGCCGGCCTCGGGGTTGCTCACGCGCCAGTGCTGGAAGAAGGACATGTGGTCGTGGAGGTTCTTGCCCACTTCCGGGAGATCGACGACGGACTCGATGCCAACCTCGTTCAGGTCGGCGGCGGCACCGATGCCCGAGAGCTGGAGCAGCTGGGGAGAGCGGAAGGCGCCGGCGGACGAGATGATGGTCTTGGCCGAGAGCGTGGTGCCGTTGGCCAGCTCGACGCCGGTGGCCTTGGGCGTCTCGCCGCTCTTGTCAATAATGATCTTGTTGACAAACGTGTTGGTGAGGACCTCGACGCCCTCGAGAGGGTACGCGCCGGCCGACCACTGGCGCTGGCCGTCCAGGCGAGCCTCGCAGATGTAGGCTCGGCCCAGGTTCTCGCCAGAGTTCTGGTCAAGGTTGGGCAGACCGTGCACACCGAGCTCTTCCCAGGCGGCGGCAGCATCCTCAGCAAGAGGGAAGTGGCGGTTCTGGCTGCCGGCAGAGACGACGTTGATGGGGCCGCCCTGGCCGTGGTGCTCAGAGTCGCTGTACCAGTTCTCGGCCTTCTTGAACCACTTGACCTGGTTCTTGTAAGAGTAGCGCTCATCGCCAACAACCTCAGCCCACTCGTCAAAGTCGACCGAGTGGCCGCGAGTGTAGCCGCCTGTTGGTTTGTAAGAATGCGGTTAGCCGTGTCTTCTTTGCCTTTTTCTCTCTTTTTTCCCCCTTTTTGCAATGCTTGTTTGCCATGTGCCAACGTACCAGAGTTAATGGCTGAGCCGCCACCTAGGCCCTTTCCGGAGTTGATAGTGACGGAGCGGTTGAAGACACCGGGCTCCTTCTCCGAGGCGTACTGCCAGTCCAGCTCTCCGCCAAGGTTAAGAGTCTGGGGGTTCTTAACGTCGTCTCGCTCACGAGTGTCCGGACCGGCCTCGATCAGGACAATCTTGGCAGCCTCGTCGTATTCGTGGAGACGGCTGGCAATGACGGAGCCAGCAAGGCCACCGCCCACAATGAGGTAGTCGTATGTAGAAGTCATTTTTTCCCTTACTGATTTGTGTAACTGAACAGTTCTAAAGGAAAGTTATGTAAGGCTTTAATAAAGAAAGAAGCAACTGGCAGCGAATGTACAGCGTAAAGTAATCGGCCGCTCGCAACAGCTCTTGGCGGGGGATGGTTGTCCCAGCAAACGGAGGCGCCTTGTTAGGTTGCACCAGATAGTTGATGGCGCGATTAAAACAAGCGACGACACTGGCTTCGCCCTGAGCGGGTTCGCAGATGCAGGGGCGCAACAAGACAGTTCGTCGGGCCAGGGGGGCTGATGCAAGTCGTGCTTAGCATGGAGGCTAGGGTTGAGCTGCTGCACGCCCCCCTGCGTCGTCGCCGGCTGGGGGCTTAAACAGCGTCGCAGCGGCCATGACCCTGACGGATAGGATAGGATAGGATAGTGTTTTGTCGCTCCAGCGCCGGAAACATTCATCACTGGCTGGCCGCGCTGGCAGGCTGGGGGGCCCCAGGCTGGGATGAGGATGGCGGGCTGGCCACGTCAGGCAGAATGGCGCCGCCTATCACTCTCGAGCCGGAAATTTGGATCGGGCACTCATCTTGGCCGCCTATAGACTTTGATGTTTCGGTTGAGCCGTTTCTACTTTAGGAAACGATGGGTTGCGATTTGAATCTCGGCAAATGCGCTCACCGCAGGTCCCCTGGCCGAGCCGACAAAGATATGCCCCACGACGCCAGCACGAGCCAAGCATGTAAGCCTCGCCTCCAGCGCAAGAGATAACCTGCAGTATTGAAGGGTCGTTCTTAATTGCGGAGTGCCCCACTTCAGCCAGTTACAACCGATCCTGATGATGGCGTCGACATGGGTTTCCCTTGCGGGAACGCGCCCCCCCGCGCGCGAAGCCGCCGAAACTCTCGTCGTGGGCGGGGGGCGAGGAACCCAGGCACAGCCGGGCCTCTCTGGCAGGGAGGAACACGTTCCTGCAAACCCAGTGCCGTATTGCCTGCTGGAATTGGGGAAAAAGTGGCGCCGGCGTGTGCTTCCGGGAAGTGGGCTTTGCTAAATCCGGGCCCCGTCGCCGTTAGCCAAATCCACGGCGTCACATCGTTCGGCTCGGTGGCGCCAGACGCATCCAGACTAGCCTAGCACGTTTTTTCGTACGAGACGGTTTTGCCCACGGGTCGAGCCGGCGCCGACTTGGGAAGGGATGCGTACGTCGGCCGTCTCAGGCGAAGGATTGTCACACGCAATCCAACACGGCTCCTTGTGGAGTTGGGTTGCTTCTAAGGCAAGGAGCGGCGATATTGCGCCTTCAGTCCAATCCTACAGATACTCGACTTCCCTTTTCCTGTCTTCTTTCTTGTTACGGATTGTCTTGTTTCCACCCGCTACAACCTGGATCAGGGTAACAGTCTTGGCCTCTGCGCGTCCAGTCTTTCGATCTCGTTACCAAGGCGCAGGAACTTTAACCCGGCGCAACAAGGTGGCGAAGAGATAGACTTCGACGTCGGATAAAGAAGCGGAGGGGGAGGGTGAAACTATTATAGGGGCAGGATGAAACCGAAGATCAGAAGACGCGTGCTAATCCATCCTGCTTCGGGAATGACACCCTTCTTCTATACGTCCGCTACTAGTGATGCTGCAAACCGAGTGACATTAACTTCAGAAGTGGCTTCCCCCCATCCCATGTGCTGCTCTGCCCTCTCTCTCTGTGCCTGCCTGCCTGCGCTAAGTCGGGATAAGATCTGGGCCTGGCGTGGTGACCTGACCAATCCACGGCAGATATTTTCCTTCCTGATTGAGGTATAGCCCATCGAGGTGGAGGAATAAAAACGCACATCCCGGGCGTCTCCCCCTGATACCCGCTCGTTGCGGCAGGAGGCATGCCTGTCAACTTACACTGGTGGAGACGGGCCAGGGTTACCCAAACTCCGGTACATACATGCTGTCGATGCACACATGCCATGGCGGTTGACGTGACCCTGGCCACCCTTAGCCGGCCGTGGACTAGCATGCCAGACTTGGCAGACGGGAAAAAGGGAAAAAAGGAATACTAGCCGCATCGTTCCTCGTCTTTTTTCTTCTTTTCGAGAGGGAAGTCTTGTCTTGCTTGACGCACTCCAGCTCCGTTTGGCCGTCCGTTCCTTTTTGCCCGCCATCACCATGGCCGTCGACGAAGCGACAGGAAAGTTCACGGGCATCAGCGTGCCGCTCTCGGACAGAGCAGTGGTGCACCAGAGTCTTCGAGCCGTCATTGTCTTTTGTGTTATGATTGCGATATGGTCGGCCCTGCGACTGTATGCGCGCCGCATCCGGCGCGCGCCCCTCAACACTGAAGACATGCTCTTCTTTTCATCTGTGGTACGACAAGCGAAACAACACCCCTCCGCCAGCGCATTCTCGGAATGGAAGGGCTTTTTTTCAATTTTGGAAGAATCTAGCTTGGCTCACAATGTCCTCATAGGCTGCATTCTATGCCATGGTGGGAGCCTACTTTATCTGTAAGTAAACGACTTGCGCTTCGTCGCCTGATGTCTCTGTGCGCCTTATCTAACCCGAGCCCACAGTGGTGTTCCTTGGCGGCGTTGGCCACCACATGACACAACTCAACAAGAACAACATTGCACGGTTGACACAGGTGTGTTTCGAATGGAATTAGTGGCTTGCTTGTCACTTATGCTAATGCGCCAACACAGAGCATGCTGGTTATCCAAGGTCTCTACGGTGCCGCCATGTGCGCAAGCAAGTGGAGTATCCTATGGATGCTCAAGCGAGTGTTTGCGGTTCGTAGCTTTGCTGTAAGTGCGACATTGCATGCCCTCAATACCATATCTGCCTTCAGACAACTGATTTGTCCGTCCAGATTTTCACTTGGGTCATCATCATCCTGCAGGGCGCTTGGGTCGTCATGACGGTTCTCATCGGCTTCTTGGTCTGCCGCCCGCTCCAGAAGAACTGGGACCCGACAGTCGAGGGAAAGTGTGGTGATCAGCACGCTGCCTTTACCGCCGTCAGTATTGTCAACATCATTGTCGACGTGGCCATGTGTGTCCTGCCCATTCCCATGATTTACCGCCTGCAAGTCAAGAAGCCCTACAAGATGGCCTTGTTCGGAATCTTTGGCATCGGTATCCTGTAAGTAACAGTCATTTCGCCTGCCACTAACGAGTCTCCACATGTCCTAACAAGCTGCGCAGGTCCGTCATCTTTGCGGTTGTGCGCCTGTTCTCCCTGCGAAAGGTGGACTTTGACGACTTCTCCTACACGGTGCCCGAGGCTGTTACCTGGACCTACTCCGAGGTCGGCGTTGTGATCCTGGTGGCCTGCTCGCCCCTTCTCCGACCCATCTTCGACAAGACTTTTCGACGACTTCTTTCCAGCACGAGGAGCAACCTGCGCTACGGACACTCGGAGGGATCCCGAGGCCTGCAGAACTCGGCCAGCATGCCCGCCAGCGCCGGCCCCAGCAAGATGGGCTCCAAGAACCGAAACGACTTTGTGACGCTGGGCGAGTCCGAGGAGAGCCTGGAGCTGGGCAACATCCGATCCGACGGCCACGTGGAAATCCAAGCGACAACGGGGAGGCCGTCGATAACGGCAGACCAGCGGCCCTGGTCCACTACGAACAGAGACTTTACGAAGGGAATAATGGTGAAGCAGGAAGTTTCACAAACCGTGAACATGATCAAATAAAAAAGCAAAAAAGACGCCCCATGAGGGAGTGATTGGGACCGCCCACAGGCGAGCTGCGGTACCCCGAGATTTGTATACCATTTTTGTCAATAAGCATTTTCTTGTTATATAATTGCATGCCGTAACTAGGCAGATTCTCTCCGATGGAGAAGATGAAATGAGTACATGATTGAAACCACTTGACAAGGACTATTCTGTGCACGGGAATTGAGAATGTGAAGACAACATGCTGATTGACACTCACAGTCATGAGAGTGTACAAACATATGCTACAGTGGCGTGACGCCCCGGGCGCTGCAGTGATGTGATCCAAGGGGGGCTCAGGCACCATAGCAGGCAGCGCATGCCTCACCCATGAGGCTGTTCATGCTGCACCCATGATGTTTTGAGCATCCTCGTGGCATGTATCCGCTCCGCACGGATGCAGCTTGCAAGCGAACTCGATCGTCCCGCCAAATGGCATCGTGGGCGGTGGGAACAAGCGGGTAGTAGATAATATCCGCTCGCCGAAGGGCCGGCGCCGGGGGTTATTGGACTCTGGCCGGCTGGCATGCTCGTCTGTCAGATAAATCCCACGCGATTCCCACTTGATTCCCACAGAAAATTCTGACAGTGCGCCTCCGCTTACAAACGCATCGGCCAGGTCCAGCAAGGGGGGAGCCGACGGCTGGGGGGGCCAAATCTCAATAAGCTTTTGGGTGATATTAAGACCCCATATCTCCACCGCCAGCCCTAGCCTCGCCAACCACATGGGAGAGCCTAGGTTTCCTTACGGGGCAGACGACATGATATGATGCGATACGAAGTGCTTGTGTTCCAACTTGTGGCTAGTTATCCTGTCTATGCTATCGCCTATGAGATGTTTGCCTGTTTCTTCTCCACCTCTAGGAACTGCCGCAGCGTGTCGTTGACCGTGTCTGCCAAGGACCGGTAGTTGATTCCGAGAGTAAGAGCCGCCTGCGTCCCGTCAACCTGGTACATGTATCGCAAGGCAGCCTCCTCTCCGGTGCCAGGCTTTCCAATCGGAAGGCGGTCCCTGGCGTCGGCAACTCCTTGCCTAGCAACGTCCACGGCCGTCTGCCAGTCGAAATGACGCGAGAGCACAAATCTCCGTCCTCGGACTCCGGGCGTTTCGAGCGCGACCGACGACATGGCCGCAACGTCACGGACATCGACGCCGCCGGAAAAGTCGAGGCGTGGAATCTCGGTTGCGTCCATCATCTGCCAGAGCAATTTAGAGGTTGAGCTGATGGAGTCGAGAGACCCCAGCGCGTCAAGATGAGGTCCGTATACCGTCACGGGGTTGAGGCATACGACATCAAACTGAGGTTTGCGGTCCTCAACCCATTTCCAAACTGCTCTTTCGGCAAGTGCTTTAGATGCAATGTACAGCAAGACGTGATCCTTTGTAGATGCTGCCTCCTCAAAGGTGACGGGGTTCCAGTCGTCTTCGTTGTAAATATACCCAGGCCTTGGATCGAGGGAAGGATCGAAGCAAGCAGCAAAGGATGAAATTTGCACAACTCGGCGAAAGGAAGGGCCTGCATATTTTTGTACGGCCTCCATAATCGCCGTAGCCCCTTCGATGGCGGGATTAAGCATATCCCGAACATTATCCTCCACGGCGCCGTGGACAGGGCTTGCTACGTGGATGATGCCGGTTACGCTATCCTCAAAGGCAGTGTTGTAGGAATCCGGCTTAGTAAGGTCATGGGCAAATACCGTAGTTAGACTTGTGCCAAACTGGTCCGGAAAGGTAGCCCGGACTTTGTCATCTGCCTTCTGAGACCGTACAGTACCGCGTACCGAGTAGCCGTCGTTGAGGAGCTGGTTGATGACGTGGAGGGCTAGATAGCCATTGGCTCCAGTAACAAGGATGGTTTGGGAAGAGCGTGAAGGCATGTTTTTGGTTATTTGCGCAAGTAAGAATATGTTACAAGTTGAAACATGCTGTTTGATTGTTTTCTAAACACGACCACTTATAAGAGCAAGTTTTCAGTAAATCCATTTGCATCCTTCGGATTTTATTGCTTTGTTCCGTGTTGCATGAAGCGTTCAACAGGAGCACAAGCCTCTCAGCTAGTTAACGCCGACCATTCCAAGTCCGCACACAACCAACTATGCGCCTAAAATCCGATGTATTGAATCCAACACGTCTATGCGAATAGATGAGAATAAAATTTGATATTCACAACTCCTACAAACAAGTTGTTTCTGCAAACGCCCTAGCGTGTTTGGTTGACTATTTAAAACCCGATCAAGGCCTGTCTAAAGTTGACAATTGATGTGCTCTTCGCTTCGCTGGCCCTGCTAGCCTGTGGAGATAATCACCGTGTCGGAGTTTTTTCTGACCGTGCATCGCCATCACGTAACAAGCCCGTCGGCTCCGGAATCCGTATCGCCGAAATGGTCCTTGCTCACGCCGTTCGCCTAGATCCCTGCGAGATGCTATTCCGGAGGCTAGAGTGATGAGCAGTGGCTTGGGGATTTGGCATCGCCCGAATTACAAGGAATCGAATTCACGTAGTGAGAGGGAGAAAATCATCTTCTTGAAGAGGGATCAAAATGGTTGATCCTTCTCACTATTTTCTGAGGCGAGGTAACACGTCTCCAAGTGCCACCCCACCTCTTTTGACACGGCGTGGGCTGTGATTCTACCATGTAGCTAACCCATGACGATGACCAATAAACGTGGGAGTGCACAAAATCTGTGGCTAGATCCAGTTTCGCAGGCGATTCCGTCTGCAAGGTACACCCGCTCTGGGGCCCTCGTGGTTTTAAGTGAACATGTGCCAAACGGGCCGCTCATACAACAGATTGCCCCTCAACCAATTGTTACGCCATGTGATATAAAAGCAAAAATGAATCACATCGCCTGCAGGATACATCGCCTCTCCCCAGAATCAGGTTCAGACCACCAAAGTCGCGCTCTTGTCGCATATCATTCCTTTGACACATGTGGTAGAATGAAAAATGTCCGCGAATCAAAACCTGCCCTGGCTCGTATTTTGAGTTCAAGTGGGTCGCGTCGCGCAGGGAGGTGATGCAATTCAGTCTTCAAACGCTCGCTTGTGTGTTGAGGAGGCCACGGAGGTGCTTATCGTCGTCATGCCTGGGCGGGCGTGTATTGAGCCCTTTTCAGCCCTGTAGTGAGTCCATTTCTCAACTTCTTCTTCCTGACAAGATTAGCTATCTAATTGAAACCACAAAATATTAGCGAGCGGTTCCTTCCACGCTGTCCATCTACCTTCCCCTTTGGGTAAGGCTTGGACATGCATCCTCGGCGGTATCCTTCCTTCCACTGCACTGTTGAATCTTAAAACCGGGCAAGGGAGTTTGACATGTCACTAATGCAGGCCATTGGGGCGCAGAGCCAAGGAAGAAAGACAGCCGGGCAGAGAAGCTGACGCTCTGATGTAACGCCAACGATGATAAAATTTGTCTCCCTTTTAAGGCAGTCCATCTGCTGTTCAGGGCTTGGATGCTACCTAATGTGATGGTAGGGCTCAATCCATTTATTGAGTTTAAAGTCGAGCGAAGACGTCATGTGGTGGCGTCGATGTGGACAAAGCCTTGAACGACCGAAAACCATGATTGGTTGATTAAGTTTGGGCCTCGAGTGATCTTTGCATGCGAAATCTAAAATAGGACGATGGTGTTTGCCTCGAGCATAACAAAGGGCCAATCGACATCGATTTTCCCCTTGTTGAAAGTAATTCAATTTGAAGGCGACACATGTGTAGAACCCTTTCGCTGAGAGATTTGAAAATGAAAGAACCGTGGGCATTGTTACGCAAGGCTGAATTCTCGGCAAGCTAGCACAAAAGGTCGCTCTCTATCTCAGGAAGATATAGTTCTATGGGCATTTTTCGCGGAGAATTTACGCTCCAATAACATTAAGAGGTTCGGCACTTGATAAAAGTTTACATCGTTTAAGAAAAAGCTATCGATCTTTTTTTGTCGCATACAATTGCCATTTGCAGACTAATGGCGGCCAAACTCTGACTATCAGCGTCTTGGTCGACTCATCTAGACCTTGCCCCCTGCGATACTTTGAGGCCTGCAATGCCCAGAAATCTTGTCTTTTTTCTAATTCAGGTACCATCCCTGGCAGTCACATAGTCTAGCCTGGCTCTTGACCGAGGTGCAAACCCTACACCCATGAGGACGAGTTGGACATGAGGCCACTATTGGATTCCAAACCACTGGTCCACCTGTTTTTACCATCTCCCGCTGTCTCTCTGCTTCGCATTCCATATGGTCATATAGGTAGCATCCACCAATGGGCAAGAAATGATGTTGTATGGGTCTCAGCACAAAGAATATCTACCATATAGGGTAGTGACCTAGCCGCCCGCCTTTGCAGCCGTACATCTTAGGCTGAGCTGTCGTTTGTCATTGATCTGGCTTGAATTAAAGAAGAAGTAAACCCGTGATGAAAGCCAGTACTATTCCTGACCAACCTGCTTAGAATGCCTTTAGATACTGTTCTTGGCCCGACGATAAGACATGACTTTGGTTGTGCTGTTGAACACGATGTGTTACTTTATTGTTTGGGGTGAGACTAATGAGTCATTTGTAGTTAACTTTCACAAGCTAAGGCAAGTTATACATAAACTGAGCTTGCCTGGAAAATGCTTAGGAAGTTGGTGTCTAACAAATCTGGTCTATACTTAGGTCGGATTACATGGCCAATTAAGGTAGAATGAGGAGCGTTCGAGTTCTACCAAGCCTGCTAGTTTAATATTATCTAGCTGACCGGGTAGTACTTAGTTTGGCGCTGAAATGTGTATATGGCGGATAGGATGAGCAATTGTTACTCTACGCGGTGAGTTCTACGTATTGTGTGCTTGTACTAAGATGACCATCAGCACAACTGTCTCATTTACTCCTGGGCAAAGCAGAAGCTGGTAGATAGAATACGGATATCTTGTGTTAATTGATAAACTTGGCTGCTTCATGAATGATTTGATGAGGCTACTTAATGTTGCGTGTTTGGACCTGGCATAGTGCAGCGAAAGGAAGGGAAGGTGTGACATGTCAAAAGCCATACCGGTCAATTAATTAATTATTCTCCCTCTAGGCGGCTCATCCCCCCTATTTTCCATCTCACTCGGCTTCAGGCGTGTTCTCTCGGGAAATCTTGTCCTTGATCTCGTCGAGCGAAATGCCCCATTCCCGAGCCAACTTTTCCTTCCACGCCTCGACATCCATCTGCTTCTCCATGTCATCCGCAGCGTAGCAGGGGCGGATAACCTGCCCGTCTCCGTTGACGGCCTCGATACTCGCCGGGAGCGGGACCGTCTTGGCGGCCGTGCCGACGTAAATGTCGACGCCCTGCGGTGCCAGCCACATCCACTTATGCTTAGGGCTGCACCCAGTCATCTGCGATTCGACGGCCGGGTCGCGTAGTTGCGCCAGGCAGTTGGAGCAGAAATCCTTGCCGGCGCAGTAGACGCAGTGGTAAATGCCGCGCTCAAAGGTCATACTGTTGCCGCAGCGCTTGCCGTCCGGCGTGTGCCCGTCGCAGGTATTGCCCCAGGTGCCTTCCGGGTTGAACTTTGGCGTGTGCTTCTGGTGCAGCTTCGTGATGCGGGATTGGAGCAGACTGTGCGCTTTGGCTGTAGCCGAGTCAATGTCAGCTTCCTTTCCATCCTGGCCCTCGGGCGTGGCGCCGGCATTGCTCGTAGCCACCAGGGATGCAATGTGTGCCACAGCAGCTTCGACGCGCTTGATTTGTTTCGAAGTGTCCGGAACCTGCGCCTTGACGGCTTGGATGGTTTCCTTGGCCAGCCTGTTGACCATGTCCAAAACTGCCTGCTGGCTTTCACCACCATCACCGTCCACATCACCGGCCTTGAAATGCAACGCATTCGATACGATATCCTGGGCCATGGCCATGGACGCGGCCACGGCGGCCCCCTCGTAGTCCTGGTAGAACCCTAGCACACTCTGCAAGGCCAAGAAGCCGACAAAGTCGTTGTCGGGCTGATCGTCCGATAGAATCTCCAGCGCCCACTGCACTTGGGGTTTCAGCACGGCCTTGGCCTCGTCCCTTTTGCCGCCCATGGCGAGCGCTGCGCCGTGGAACCCAACGGCTTCGTTGAAGGTGTTGCTGGTATCCTGCTCGTGCATCTTGGCCAGAGAGTCAAGGTAGCCCAGGTGCGTTCCGTCCACCACGCCCTGGAAGTAGTGACTCGCCAGCGCTGCTGTGGCCCGCTGCTTCGTTAAGAACGAGAGACCACTCGCGTTGGATAGTTGCTCCCGGCTTTCCTTCCACAACCTCAGGCCCTCGCTGACGGGATCGACGCCTTCGGGGACCACCTCGAAAATGTATGCTGCGATGCCCCTGTCGTAGAGGAGAACGCCGCGAGCCTCGACCTCGGAGAAGCGGTCATCGCCTTCGGCTTCCTCTGTCGAGTCGGCATCTCCTGGCAGGGGTCCCTCAGTGGCCTTCTCCATGGCATGCACAATGGCGTTCAGAAGGTCCCGATCCTTCCTTGCTATCTGGAACATTTGGAGGGAAATCTGGTGGTGCTCGCTGTCTAGCGCCATGAGCTTGAGCAGGCTCGTCATCTTCTTCTCATCGCCGCCCAGATCGAACGTCTGCTTCAGGAACTTGGCCGTAGCCTCCGTGTCTGGCGATCTAAGCACAGCTCTCATGTGGCCCAGCAAGCCCTTGTTTGCCTGCTCTGCATCTTCGCTCTTGCAAGCCACTGCATAATGCTTTGCCGACTTTTCAACTTGTCCAGCCTTGTGGGCATACTCGCCCAGTCGCAAGTGCAGGTCTACAATGTCTTTATCTTCCGGCCTGGGCATGGCACCTTCACGCTCCACTTCCTTGAGGGCAAGCTCCAGCTGATCAACGGCTTCTTGGAATTTGCCGCCAGCATGATGTGTGGCTCCGAGGCTGCGGTAGCATACCCAGCTGGCGTTTTCCTTCTCAATGGCGCGCTTGTACAACTTGATGGCCTCCTCTGTCATGCTGAATTCCGAGCGTGCAGCGTCAGCGAGACGCTCGTACCAGAGAGAATCAAGCTCAGAGTCTGGCAGTTTTAGAATATCTTGGCACCAGGTGGTCACCTCTTCCCAGTTAATATTGTACATATTGCTGTCCCCATCGCCACTTTCAGGTTCAACAGCGTTGTTGTTGTCGGTGTTGGCATCAGCACCAGGGGGGTTCGGATTATCCGGGTCTTCCTTTTTGTCCTTTTCATATGAGAATGGTCAGCGTAGAATCAAACAAAAAATGTTCCGTGCACAACTCACCACCTTCATACACTCATAGATCCACCACCAAGCCTCGACCGACCAAGTTCTCTCTCTCAACAGGCCTCTCACAACTACTTTGACCAGTTCCTTGAGGTAACCTCGAACCGGACTTGCAGCCAGTCGCACATCTTCCCGCCAGCTTTTGTCCAGCTTTCGCACCACTGCGGTATCCTTCAGCCACTTCTCTACATTCATAATCTCGTCTGCTACCCAATACGTAGATTCAAATGCCTCCTTGTGGCGCCTAACTGTGGCGTCGTTTTTGAACAGCTGGTACAGGTTCTCTCCAATCTCAAATTTCTCGCTTGGCATCAATTCGCCCTTCTCCTCATCCTCGAGCTCGCTCAGTCGGTTCAGGTGATGGGGCAGCCAGCAAACGAGATAGCTTGCCATACTCTCGGTTTGCTCCCTGGGATCTCGTTTTAGGTAATCAAAAGCTCGCGTAACGATGGTGTGATGTGCTTCAAACTCGTCGACGGCAATGACGCCCTGGCTGCTACTATACAGAGAAGTGGTGCCATCGCCCTCAAAGTTGAACTTGAACTTGTCTCGAATAGCTTTGTGTGTGAGGTCCCAGAGGAAATGTCCACAGAGCTCTTCGTCGACATTGTTTACAGTAATAGTCATGCTGATGGTGGAACGGTCTTTGGAGTGCACTTTGGGGCCTGAGACGTCCTTTTCCTTCTGGAGGTAGTCCCTGACGCCGTCCTCGCCATATACGTATTCGTCCTCAATTTTGAGGACCGCCGAATACTTGTTTCTGATGATGGACTGAAGAGATGCAAGAGATTCGATACCCGAAAACAGGAACTGCATGTTATTAGCATTTCTGAACGATCATCTCAAACAACATCATTGCACTTACCATGACAGCCTCGAGGTTTTCGAGTGTCATGGACCAGTTACTAAACAAAACCCATTTCAGAAGCTCGTTCAACTCAGCAATTTCGTCTGCCGTCAGTGACCGCTGTAAGTTCTTGATTGCAGCCTCGTGACTGCTGATGGACTGGTCCAGCATTTGATCCAACTCGCGCACCGCTGCACGCGTGCTTAACAGGCGAACAACATCGTCAAGACCAAATTTGAGCCTGGAGAAACTACCACTGACGTTGTGCGGCAGCTTCTCAATGATCTTCTGTCGAGCTCTGTGCTGCTCCGAGCCAGGCTTCGCTTTTTGCAGCACTCCCTGCCTGTTGAGCTCCTCTTCGATGAAGATGCTCATGTCTGGTCGGTTTTGCTCCTCCATCCTGATGCGCAATGCATTTTCAATGACCAGTTCATTTTCAAAGCGCTCATCTGTCCCGCTAGCTAGGATATGCACGTGGCCAGATGACTCGGTTGACATTTTGCGGATGAACTTGAGCAGCATCTCGGCCTGCGGGCCGGGCAGGTGTTCCACTCCATCAAAAACCAGGTAATACGACGCACCCGGTCCAGTGGTGCCAATCTTGAGCTCCTTCCACAGGCTATCCAAGCCTTCGGCGGTTGTGGAGCGACGGAACGGGCTGGAGTCGGACTCGCACGCTTTTCCCAGCGCCTTTTCCACCGTGATGTCGACACGCGCAATCTGAAACGCCATGTACTTGAGGGCCAGATGGACTGGGTTTGTGTTCTTGTCATCATCCGACTTTTTGCTGCTGCTGGCGGGGAAGAAGTAATGGGCAACGTAGGTGCGCCCCTTCTGCTCCTCAAGGCGCTTGGTGATGAGAGCGCACATGGACGTCTTGCCCGAGGACGCTGGGCCAGATGCGATGAGCACTTGGGACGACTCACTGTCCTTGTCATCGGGCGCCGTCCACGACTTGTAGGCTTCGTTGTCCCAGATCCACGACCCCGTGCCGGGCAGGCACTTGTCAGCGATCTTGGTGCACGTCTCGGTTGTGTTGGACTCGAGGCGCACAGTTGGCCACACGCCGAGAGCGTCGCGGATCCTTATGCGTCTTTTGATGCGGTCGGCATCGTCCTTGAGGGACTGCACAGCCTGGTGCGTCTCCTCGGTGATTTTGCCAAAGACGATGGACTGCTCCAGCAGCTGAGCAACATCCTGCTTCGTCTCCACCACCACGGACAACGTCAGGGTTCCCTCGACGTCGCGCTGCTGCTGCAGCACTCGCTTAAACTCGGCCATCTCTCCGGCCAGATCTGACTGGCCGTCCAAGACAAACTTCATCTGTCGCAAGAAGCGGTCCCTCTTGCGGGATTGACGGTACTGCACGACATAGGCGCAGACCTTGACAAAGCTCACCAAGACCAGGTGGATCTGCTTGATGAGCAGCGGGTCTACATTTTCCATGGAATTGTAGATTTTGAACTGCGAAAGTGCCGACGACACTTCGCCAAAAACCTGGTCAATGGCATCGTTATAGCCCTTGACGGTCTCGGGGATATCAAAGACGAAGCTTAGCGCCGTAGCAGTAATGCTCGCCGCAGACGAGGGGATGGGTATCTAGGAGTGTCAGTAGACACACTTTGGCCACAATATTTTAATGCATCAAACGTACAAAACCAGATGCTTGGGATGCGGCCCCAACTAGCATCTTTAGGTACTTGAGCGACTTCAGGCCCACGCTCTTGGCCTTGTCCCACTTGTCTTCGGGCGCTGGGTCGAGACCGTACGACGCCTTGGTGCTACCCTCGATCTTCTTCTGCACATCGTCAAAGCCCTTTACTTCGCCTTTCTGCAGCGACTCTCCGCATATCTTTTCAAACGCCTTGGCCGCATCAGCCCACAGCTCCTTCATTGACATTTCCCCCTCGGTAGGGTTTTTGTCGGGCGCTGCCAGCGGCTGCTGGACCTTCATATTGTACTACGAAAACAGAAGAAGACGCTTAAACTGAAGAGAAAATACTAGCGACAAGGCTAAAGAACGGGAATGAATCATGTGGATTATGGTCATTCCAGAATTATTGACAAGCCATGTCGCGCCGTGAAAACTTGCGGGATTTTGTATCCTTATGAGGAATTGCGGCCAAGGCAGCAGGAGGCGATTCTTACAGCATCAAAGGGACTTTGGTTCTCCGGTGGGAGGGTGCCTTGATTTAGGGCTGCATGCCGAGCGGGCAGCGATTACGGATTACGAGGTTCATGTGCGAGGGAAGCACCCCATAATCAGGCGCAAGTGGCCTCAGCTGAAACGGCCATTCAATCGGAAGTATTGCGCATGCTGCGGCTGTGCTTGCAGCGCGACATGAAGCGATTTAGGGACCGTTTCCCGCTGAAATGCCGGGGGTCCCAGAGCTGATGACTGGGGGCCGCTCAGCCGAGACCGAGGGCGACCAGTTACATAGCCAGGAAGCAAGCACGCGACTCTCGCTGATGCCGGGCCCGAATTGTCTGCATCAATTGAGGGGCTTGCTGACGTGTCGGCGATGATTATGTAAAGAGCCACAGTTAGTTCTGCTTGATCGTCTTTGCGCCATCCTGATTTATGAGCGAAAGCTGATAAAGGAGGGAGTGCACATACAAAGTAGTGGGTGGGCTACACCTTTCAGATTGCCTTTTTAAAATGAGGTGACCAGAGGTTATTCTAAACGGAATATTAAATATGATTAGGTTGAAAAGGGAAAGAAGGGGAGAGGACTGGAGAGAAGATAAAAAAAAGGTGCGAATGGGGTAATTAAATGCCATATCGATGGTATTTTGTTTGTGTCACAATCACGAATGTAGTCGTGGGCGAGGTTGGAAGAAGGGCGGAGGGGCAGTTGAGGTAAAAGCTCTTTGCAGGGGGCCTATCGCTCTGCGGAGGGAAAAAGAAGTTGACTGCAATGAATGGAACACAAGAGATGAATAAAAGCCTACGGGATTTTATCGACTCCCTTGAATATCTCATTTACCTGGAGAAGTCGCATTCCCCACTCGCGTGCTGGTGCGACGACTGTTTCAGGGTCTGGTTTCCAAGGTGCCCAGCACTTGATGACGCAAATGAATTGCAGTTAAATTTACATCTTGAAAGTGAAGTCGCACATGCTATTGATAGCTTTGACGCAAAAACAGATAGAATTGTGTACAAAGCACATTAGCTCCAGCAATTCTTACAACGCGGTCGAGCAGGTCGTGGTGTTTGCGGGGAGAGGATGCGGCAGAGAAGAAAATAACATTCTCTACGCTTTGGAAAGTTGGAAAGTATTTATTCGAGAGAAGTGAAAAAAATTCCGGCGATAGCAGATGTGATATCCGAGAGCTGCACATAGCTGCCCTAAGCCAGATATCTCGCATTCGACTTTATTGAACACCGTTCAACACTCAAAGTCCTTATTCCAAGGGCGATAATTTCATCCAATGGTTTCCTGAACTTAAATTGTCGTCGCCGACCAGACCCTTTAATGGTCGAATCATTGCTGTAAAAGTGACATGGCTGGAAAGATAAATAGCCAACAGCCACAAAATAAATCACGCTTACCACCCAAGAAACAAACACACCAACCCCATTTATTGCCACAATAGCTATCAATGTCCTTCCTACGGTTGCTATTATTCATTCACAGTCCCAACTCTTCTTCAAAATTTTGCAATACAAGATTTAGAGCCGAAAAGACCCAGCGACATCATCGGTCAATTACTTGAGAGTGCAGCAAGCCTCGACGGCACAAATCACTGCCAATAGAAAATAATTCTTCAATTAATATGTGCTCTCATATGTCATCTTGCTAAATATGGTTAGAGAAGTGATCGACAATAATGTTACCACTGTATTGCTGCAGCTCCTGCTGCCACACAGTTTGGGCCACTAAGGAAGCAGCGCAACGATGTCGTGTTCTCGTTGGCTGGCTGTCCTACCCGCGACCCGAGTGGAGGGTTGGCATACCTTGAATGGATAATGGCGGCTTTTCGGCGCGCACCGTCCCATAGTCAAACTCAGCGTCGTTTAAATCATGACATGAAATGCCTCGTTTCAGGCCGTGACATAAACGCGAGTTGAGCTCTAGACCTAACAGGTATTGTCTGCCATATTTAGCGGGTAATTCCGACGTGAAGTTGGTTTTTCTGACTAAACACTTTGTACCCAGGTCTTAAACAATTGTCAACTCCAAAGAGGCTCACGAGCATTCCTCATGCATGCAGCAGCTCCAACCTGCGCAGCCATCAGCGTTTTCTAAGAATGAAGACAAAAATACAAAACAGTTTCATGAATCAAATGCTCACTGTGTTATTTGAGTCACGCCTCCCGAAAATAACGAGGCACATCATGTTGTCCCAAATCCACACTGAGAGACATTGACTTTTTCTCAGCCAGACGAATGACGTCGCGGATTAAAATTCTGATCAAATGCTATTAATGGCAACAATGCTGCTTGCAAACCCGTGGTCAGCATTTGCCCGAGCCCGACGGGAAAACGCCTTTTCGGGTTCCACTCCGCGTGCCAGCAGACGACACCCTCATTCCAGATATTGCAATCCGATCTGACGTATCGGTACGATCCCACGACACTTGACGCAGTCTAAACCTTAGTATAAGCTTATCCAATAGGGTAATTGCTCGATTAAACTCGTATAGCCTGTAGCCCGCGTCAAGTCAGCCGGACCGTTTAGCCGTGGAACTGGCCAAACTAACCCCTCAAGCTCGCCGATTCACTCTGCGGGGAATAGACCAGGGTTCTCGACCGGGCGAATCAGCTTGCCACATTTTTGCTTCCGCTACCACAGCTGGTCGTCGATGCTACACTCCAATGCAACGTCAATGTCTGCCTGCCCAAATGCCAAGCCCTAGACGACGGCAAATACACCCGCATGCTGCGGCTACCGCTCTGAGGGGGCGGGCTGCATCCATGGCATGTCTGTGATGCACGTATAATAGATTTTGACTTCCCGTCAGCGATGCTAGAGTTTTTCCCGTCGAGATAAGGTCTGGCATTCTTCTGTCGCCCATTCATGCGACGCACTAGGGCTCATCCTTGAGAAACGAAACAGTCTCCTGACACCAGACCACCACCATGGTGAACGTAGGTACAGCTGCAGATCCCATCGTCACCCGCCTCGTCGCCGAGGATAAGACGCCATGGTACAAGAAGCGAAACCTTCGCCTCATGTACGTTTGGCTCTTCCTTTGCTGCATGGGTGTGGAGATGACGTCTGGCTTCGACTCGCAACTCATCAACACGCTACAATTCGCTCAAACCTTCCACAAGTGTATGAAATAGCCACAAATTGCCTCAAAACGTATTTCATGTTGACGATCCTTTTCTAGTTCTCGGAAAAGGACGCAAAAACGATGATGGCGATTACGCCATCGAACCGGGTATGCTCGGTTTCGTCAACTCGTCCTATCAGCTGGGCTCGATCTTCGCCGTACCCCTCGCACCTTGGTTCGCTCAGCGCTACGGACGACGGTGGTCCGTCATGTTGGGCTCTCTCATAATGGTTGTGGGCGCTCTTTTGCAAGGATTTGCCCAACATAGTAGGCATCCACAAATTTACACAGTTTGTTGGTCAATCAGGTTGCTAAGATAGTTTCTGCAGTTGCCATGTACATCATTTCGAGAATGATTCTTGGAGCCGGTATTCTTTTCTGTATCATCTCCGGTGCAGCCCTGATCGGAGAGCTTGGCCACCCCAAAGAGCGTGCGACACTAACATCACTCTTCAACTCGTCCTACTTCATCGGCCAGATTCTTGCTTCTGCTATTGCTCTAGGCACAACCAACATCAAGAGCAATTGGGCCTGGCGTATTCCATCTCTCCTCCAGATCTGTCCTTCTCTGATTCAGATCTCCACGGTCTTGTAGTTAAACCCTGTCAATACCATCTCCGACATGATCACTGATGCTATTTGTACTAGCTTACTTCCTGAATCCCCTCGATTCCTCATTTCCAAAGATCGAACTGAAGAAGCAGCCGCTATTCTCGTCAAGTACCATGCAGAAGGCGATGCCGACTCTCAGCTAGTAAAGGCCGAAATTGTCCAAATCCGCGAGACGATTCGAACCGAAATGGAAGTCTCGAAGCAATCTTGGCTGGACCTCTTCCGATCACCTGGTATGCGTCGCCGTGTGCTGGTAACCATCTTCATTGGTCTATTTACGCAGCTATCCGGAAATACGCTGCTGAGTTATTATTCCGGAGTTCTTTTTGAAATGATGGGGTACACTACCAACTATGCCAAGACGCGCATCAACCTTGCTTATGCTTGCTGGGGTTTGATCAACGCCACAATCATCGCCATCATTGTCACGCGCTTCAAGCGTCGGCACATGTATATGCTTTCAGCCACACTGATGCTTCTCTGTTTCATTAGCATGACTGTCTCATTACAGAGTATCCAGGCTGCCAACGATGCAGGTCGCACCAGCAAATCCGCCGGCATTGCTGCCTTGTTCTTCTACTTTGCCTACTCGCCTACGTACAATATTGGCAACAACGCTCTGACTTACAGTATGTAGTTTTGATGCACGTGTGACGGGAAGAAATTAACCAATTTGTACAGCCTACCTCGTTGAACTGTGGCCCTACGCCCAGCGAAGTCGCGGTATCGGTGTTCAGCAAATCTTTGGAAAAGCGGCCGGTTTCTTCTCCACAAACGTCAACTCGATTGCCCTTGACGCCATCAAGTGGAAATACCTCGCTATTTATTGGGGCTGGATATTCTTCGAATTCTGCATCGTGTTCCTCTTGTATCCAGAGACCAGTGGCCGAACGCTGGAAGAGCTTGCTTTCTGTAGGTTTTGCTGTCGATGCTTTTCTAGAAACGTGATAGATAACCAAACCCTACTACAGTGTTCGAGGACGACAAGTTTAATGAGAAGACGGTTGCTGCTGTCGAGAAACAAATACATTTTGGGGATCAAGTTGAACTTGAGAACAGGCCGCAAGTCGAAACTAGGGAAGCCGTCTAAGTCTATAGTGTCACGGTTACGCTGAGAATGGATCTTTTCATATAAATATTCTAACTATCTGTTTACTGTGTTGGTGCTGAGGCAAACTTGATATGGATCAAAAGAGCCCGTCTTTTGGATGAGATTGGCTTTCTAGATCATCCTCCATTGCTGTTATCGTAGAGGCATTCTAATCTTTGCCACCTCGGTGGTCGTGCATACCAGTAAACACCATAATATTATGCCTATCAATTCCAGGCTTGATTGTGATATAATTTCTAGAGTCTGTTGATCCCAAGCACGCCAATGCTGTGATCATTGAACTTAATCATTTGCGTCATTTTGGTGCGCAACGTGTGGGTATCTCAATTGATTAAAACCGGCGGTTTTAACACAGCCCAACTATCGCACTAAAATCTCAAAGCGCAGGGTTCAACCTTCTTCTTGAGCAGCTTTAGTCGTTGAGAATTGCGTGGTTTCATGGTCTAACGGTTATGACTGCGGATTCTGATTCCGCCAGCGAGGGTTCGACTCCCTCTGAGACCTTTCTTTTTGCGACGTGAGTCGAGTACCAGATTTTTTGTGTAAAGGCAGTTATGTCGGCGCACACCATAATTTCTTGCTATTGGTTGAAGAACGGGACGATTGGTTGTTGGGCAACAATCCATCGACAGTCAACCGGCTGTGATTCATCACGACTTGGATCACTCTGATTGTCAGCCCAATTATCTATACCTATATTTAAAAGCTGCTCAATTTGGCATGAAGCCATGAGATGCTTATTTTGGCACATTTGGAAACTATGCAAAACCTTTCAGGTTGTGCGGTTTGTCTTCATCAACGGAGGTCGGGTTGTGTGTCCCGGGTTCCACAATGCAGCTACAGAGTTTCTGGGTCCCAAATTCCCGGTCCCCCAACTTCCAAGTACCAGTTCATCATAGCACGAAAACCAGTGTTGGGAGAAGATTTGATGACAAAATACTATGTCGCCGATGAGTGGCGCGGTTATATACAAGTTACAAATTTGAAGACATAGTTTGAGTATTGCATCGGAAATAACCTCTCAATTTACTCAAAAAAAGTAATCATCATTTTATTCTTCAAAGTAGTTTAGATTTGCTTTTTAGATTGTCGAATTGGAGTCCAACAATCCAGACAGAAAGTGCCACAAGCACAAATGAAACAATGGCCGCTGGCTCACTGACAAGTGGACCAGCATCCAGATCCAATGCATACCAGACCGGCCATGCTGTTGCGCCTGTGGCCAACACATTACCCGATGGCACGACGAAAATTATGACCAGCTTCTTCCAACCTTTCAGGTTCTCTTCGCCAATGACATTGACGATGGAGGCGATAACCAGCGGCATGGCTGCATTGACAGCAGGTAAATACCATGGCATGCCCAGAATCTTGAATGGTTGACAGCCCCAGTAGCTTTGCAGCGGGATGTTGTTGACGGGGTATTCGAGGAAGAAATCTGCCAGATAGCCAATAGAGACCAGGCCCCAAAGACCACGCCTTGTCATTGGCATTTTCTTGTTCTGGAACTTGCGATAGCAGTAGAATGATATTCCACCGTTGAATGCACCATACGAGGCGAGCATGAACCAAGGTATGCCGTTTGTGCGATGGTAAAAAAGGGTCAGGTCGTTCTTGGGAGCAAATGCGCAATGGACCAGCGCGTCGAGTAACGGTTCGGGGATGACGCACAAGGAGCCGCCAATCACAAAAAGCAGGCATAGAGGGTCGTGATGGACAACCAAGTTGAATAACCCATATGTGACAAACGCGATATAGGGAACAAAAGAAACTATAGTGAATACTAGGGTTTCTGAATATGGCATCACCTCAGCAGTGGGAGGCCGAACCGACGTAGAAGGGTCGAGAAACATCTTTACACGGGATATTGAGTTGGAATCAAATTGTATACAAGTGAGGCGAGCTGATGGAGTACCAATCCATAGACGAAGTCGGAAGTTTGTTGCTCTTGGATTAGGAGGGTGAATCTGACTTTCGAATCAACATGAGGTGCAGCTCTTTATTTATGGACGTTGGGCCCCCACTACTGAGTGTAACATAGATACGATGACCAACTTCGGGGTTGAAATCCGCAAACTTTCGGCATCCGGAACAAAATTATTAAGGTTTAGAAAAAGCCCGGAGCCCGGAGCAGATGACGATTCATTCCGCGGACCACAATGAAACAGGTCTGTACAAAATATCAAGCGTCAATGCCAAAATATCATTTACAATCTTCGATAAATCTTTACCAGTTACACCTGAGAAATAGTTTTAAGAGCCGTGGATGGAGATGCTCGTCAGACACTTGCATAAAATCCAGGAGTATAGGGTATGCTTTCAATTTGGAGCGAGCGACAGACTCATTCCTCTATCTACCCAGTTTTTGTCGATGAGCACGCAGTAAAGTTCAAGCCTGAGGTGCGCAAAGTCAAAACTGGAGTTGCCAATGAGCTTCGGTTTCCAATTACCATGATGTTGGTGGCTGATGGTCTTCTGTCAACGGTTGAAAGAACCCAACAGGCGTTGGTCCGGCGGTTTTAGCCAGTTCGGTGTACTAACCGTATGCCTGTCCATCAAATAATGTAAAGTTTTCTAAGCATGGCGAGGACAACACGGCCATAAAGTCTTGCGGATTACAAGAAAGTAAACTAATTTTCAATGATCAGTTGCTACTGGGGCAATGCGATTTGCATGGATAGATGGTTTATTTTCAAGCCTGGGCTAATTGAGTATCATCATCAAAGTCAACCATGTGACCGGTTCCGATCGAGACATTGGATTGCGTTGTGTTGTGTTAGGCCGTTTGGTTGCGCGACTGTAAATTGACACCTCTGTTGCTTTAGCTTTGCTCTGGCCAGGATAAAAAATTACGACGGATAACTGCAGCAAGCAAGGTTTCAGTGCTGGTGCAGGGCTGGAAACACGAGGAAAAAGAAAGCAGGCAATCACACAGACGAGCCAATGGCAGATGCAGTACTGGCGCGGACGGGTTGCAGTGGAATAACAAACCGGGCTGCGGGGTCCAAGACATATAAAGCAGCTTGCCCACCGAATGAGCCAGCCCGGTTCTCTTTCTCTCTCTCTCCACGTCATCACCGCCCCGAGCCGCTACAAGATGCACGATGTCATGTTTCAGGCCCTGGAAGTTATCCAGAAGTTCCTTGCCACGACGAGGTCTCAGCACTTCATACTCTATCTGCCTTATACTGGGGAGAGGTTGTTGAATTTTCTTAGCACATGCACCCACCGACACATCACCGACTTCCTCCAGGTCGAAGGTTTTATTCAGACCGCCCTCTTCACTGATCGCAAAGAAAAGGGCCATGCAGCCATACTTTTCAGCCATACAGGCGCTGCAAACAAGATCGGGCTCGCAGAGTCCCAGAACCTCCAAATGGCCGGCTTGTTCGATCGGGCTTTCTGCACGCCCAGCATGAGATCCATGCTGTGCTATGTGTTCGACACGAACACGCTTCTGGTCGAGGCTGATGACTTTTATATCCCAGGGATGAAGAATACGGATGATTACAGTCGCAAGACGGGTGCAGATTGGATTGCGGCTGTGAGGGCTGCCATGGATGGCTACTACGGTAAGCATTTCCTCTTATGGGACGACAGTGACCAAGCGGGCTAATTTGCGAAGACCACAAGACGGCCGAATTTACTGAGGAGAAGCTGCCTCACAGCTGCCATGGGAACCCGTGGTGTCTTGGCCATACGGGAACCAGGCCCAGCTTTGAATGGTCGGATTTGTTCCCGGCGCCGTGGAGCAACCCATCGGATTGCGTCATTGACATGTTGCCCTACAGAGTCATGACAGTCCTTGCGAGTGACTTTAAAATCGGCGACCCGGCCATTGGACCGCACTTTAAACCAAGGCCAGGTCAATGGAAGCCAAAGACGGACAGGGCCGACCCGTTTGTTTCCAAGTCAAAGATCAACGCCAGGCCACTCGACAAGTTCCGCCCAGCGGTGCGCTCGTGCAATACAAACACCAAAACACGATCGGTGAACCCAAGAGCTCCGCCGACTGGTGTTGTGAGCCCTGCTGTTCCTAAGAAACAAGCCCCCAAGCAGGCTGCGAAGCCGACCCCGAGGTCGGACAAGCAGCCGGACAAGAAGCCGGACAGCAAAAAGGACAAGGAAGAGGTGATTGACCTTAGCAAGGACCAGTTCTCGGACAAGCCGGAAAGATCCGACTCCAGCATGCTGAATATGCAAACGGACGCCGTGGACCTGTTCAAGACGCTGCTTGACACGTCCCGGCTGGACCCAAACGACCCCAAGGCTAACGCCGCGAGTGACTCGACGGGTGACGCTATTGACATTTTCAAGTTTACAGAGTCGCTCAACACGCTGACGCTGGCTGCCAAGAAGCTCAAAGGCGAAGTGGATGACATAAAGGAAGCGCAAAAGGAGGTGCGCAACGAAGTGCGCAGTCGGGAGGCGCGAAGGGAGGCGCATAAGCATCACCACTGCGACATCTTGGCGACTCTCGAAGAGATCGCGGCCAGCCAGAATACACCGCCACAGACGCCGCCCAGGGAGAGCAAGAAGGAGAGGAGGCGGAAGAAGAAGGAGGCCCAGGAGACCAAGGAGGGTGAGCAGAGCGCAAGTGGCACAAGTGGAAGCGCTTCGAGCGCGGGTGTTTCGACCGAGGCGGTTGCTTCCAATGGGGCCGATGCAGCTGCCATGGAGACTTAATACAGGACTCAAATGTTTCTTTGCGGGCTCAATTTGTTCGTTTATTTTTGCTTCTTCTTTAGTTCCACAGATTGTGCACGATGCTGGCACACAGGAATAAAATGCAACTGGCCGTTTGCTTTGCAGTCTTGCGCTGGAGGAACATGCGACCGACCAACAGCTAGAAAAGCGTGGGTGACTGCAGCGCACTGTTCTGCCGAGCAGGCGTTACCAACAACACACACGCACACCGACGGGATGGTTGGACTTGCAAGTTGGATGATCCCTGGTCCTGGCGAGCAGGTTTCCACGGTATCGCGTGACTCTCTGGCGACACATCATCATTGTACCAGTCAAGTGCCCGGTCGCAGAGGCTCAGAACATGACAGGTCTGACGGCTAGCATTGAGAGTAAACTCGTTGGCTGCTGGACATGGCCATGGATGCAACCTCAAGCAAGCAATGAGTTGACCCCGCACAAAGCAATGAGCAGCGACGCGCATTAACAAAATGCACTCTACAGGCCGTCTCCACCGAGTGGCTAGCGTGGGCCGAGGACAAGAAAAAAATAAACAAAAGAAATAAGAAAAAGAGACTGGCCAATTGCGGCGTCCCTGTATCGCGTCTGGTGCTCTAGCCCAGCCACCACGGCGGGGAATGTATCAGACACAGCGACGCTGACTGGCTCCCCCGAGACAAGCCAGATGCACCATGATGCTTCTGGCCAGCCGAGCTGACGCTGCTGTCTCAGGCGTTTCTGGCTGATTGGGCCCAACATCTGGACGCGCCCAGGTCTCGGCCGCAACACTCGCATTCACCGACCAATGCATCGATCAACTAGTGCGGGTGGGAGGAAAGACAGAGTGAGAGAGCTGGCCGCTAAGCCCTCATACTTGGTTGAATACGAGAGGCAGTCATGTGGTGTGCGGAAAAGACATGTGAGAAATTGACACTTGGCGGTGGGGAAAAAGAAACCATGGGCTTGGCGACAATGCATTGCGTTCCGGCGTTGATGGGTGATGATCCATCGCATCATCAGCGTGGTTCATGAAACCAACAATGCTTAATTCTTAGCGCAGCAATAACAAGTCCAAAAAGATGTCATTTCCCTCGTTTTCCCCTTCGCGAATGCACACACACGTTTATCTAGTGTGCCGCTAGGTTCGTTCCGTACACACAGACAATCTGTACAACATATGAAACCCAATACTTTCCCCGTTCGTTGTCACTGGCAAGACAGAGCAGAAACAAAATCCTACTCCTTGTCGGACATGTCGACACTTACATCGCGAATGGTGCCACCCGAATCCAACGGCTTGTATGATTCATCAAAAATGCTCTGAAGCCATTTCATCACCCGCGGCCTTCCATTCTCAATCTCAGAGACGTGCTCGCCGACTGTGTTCCTCTCATACGTGATGTCGGCCCCTCCGCTGCACAGCCTATCTACCGTCACATCCGTCTGATCTATCGGACAGAACTGGTCCCCGATGGCCTTGTACACAAACATGGGCATTGTCGGCACGCCTTTGTAGCCGAGCTTCGCCTGCGCATTGAACAGCTGTTTCATGATTGGTGCCTGCAAGTCGGATACGCCACCCTTGAAGTAGCTGAAAACGTCCTTTCCGGCGAATTTCTCAATGCCTTCGGCGTGTTGAAGGTGCTTCACAGAGAAAAACTCTTCCTTGGTCTCCGGCACCAGCCGGCTCTCCAGATACGCCCTGGCTTCCGGGTCTTGAGACGTCATACCAACAAAGACGGATATCAAGCTGCCGGAAAGCACAGTCTTGTTCAACGTGTCAAAGTCGTCAGAAACGTTGTCGACAAGACCCCCAATGACTGCCCCCGCAAGCTTGAGGTCGGGCGCATACCGTGGCTGTAGTTCTGCGGCAGCCATGGTCGCGATGCTGCCACCACTGTATCCCCATATTGCCGCCGTAATTTCGATGCTACCAGTCATTTTGGCGAGGTTGAGAACCGCGCGAATTGAGTCGAGCGTGGCGTGACCTGCTTGCACGCTCGCTCCATACGCAGCGCTGGGCCCCATGTAGTCGGGAGTATTGACGATCCAACCCTTAGAAAGGAGCGCCTCGGCGACAGAAGTGCTTGGCTTCACACCCAACTGCGCGTTTCCCTTGCCCATGCTTCCGAAAAGACCGACCGACGGACTTCCATCGACGTTGGCCGTGTTGTAGGCGAACTGATAGGACAACAGGACTGCTTTCCCAACGGAGACAGGTAGAAGGTTTCGGGCAGGATCAACATCGTGACGCCCCAATATGGCTTGTACCGCGAGTCGGTAGTGCGATAGAGGATGTGGTAGGCGGCTGTGGCGTTGCCAATGACGCTGGCGAGATTGCCCGGAGCACGGCGGATGCGAAGAATATCGCCCGGGCTCTTGGATTCAAAGCCCGCTGGGGCCGTGTACCATGGATCCACACTCGGGGGTATCGGCGTGCTTTCCGTGCCCAGGTCCTGGAGAACCGCCGTGCCTGGGGCTTCTTGGACGGCGCAGAGGCCGAACAGCCAGCCCAAGGGACTTTTTCTGTCAGTAGCTGAAGACATTGTCAATTTTCCGGACAGCTTCAATTGCCCGGGTTGTGAGAGTTTGGGTAAGGTGGCGATGGGTGCTCTGAGGTAATACGATCCGGATGTAAGAATTTAGTGTTGGGTTTCCCCCAGAACGTGGGACGCGCCGTGTAATGCCCCTGCAATGCCCCTGTAGAAGATGAAATGCACCCATAAGCATGATGCCATGAGAAGTTATTTAGGCTGAATCTGTTGGTGTAGCTCCTGCACGTGTTCGATGATGCTGGTTTGTACTCTTTTTTTTTATTTTTTTTTACACCAACACACTAACCCCAATATCCCAACAAAGACCATCGTTGACTACTGTATGAGCTTTCTTTTGTTGGCGGAGCGGGATTGTACCCAAATTACAGGGCTGAATGGCACAGCATTTGAGGAATGGCAGTGCTCATGGGAAAGATAAGTGCATAAATTCAAATTGAAACAGTCTTGATTCGACTTACGGGTGTGAGGACTGGGGTTGAAACATTGCACTTTTGAGACCATTTGGATTCATTGCTAGGTCAAGTTATTTATTATCGACTAGCTGCCTATTGAGTCATGGCCATCATTTCCCACCAAACAGCATGTACCGCTCAGCCCATTAAAGGGACCGTATTACATGGGCTCAATGGCCCAGAAGCTTCCCTTTCTGACGACCATATACCCACTCAGCATCTTGACCGGAGATGGGATATACTCCCAACCTGCAGAATCGCCACTGGTGACAGCATTCAATCCAGGCAAGTGGCCAGTGGACTCGTCAGGGAACCACTTCCCAATGGCGTCACAAAGGTTATTGTACCCAGAACTGACGAATGTTTCCCACTTCTTGATCACTTCCCAGGGATTTTCAATGCAAGACCGAGTCGGAAACCCGTCCGCAAGCCATGAAACTATCGCGCTGAAAAATTTCACCGTTTCAGTCTGCGCCCCGTTCGCTGCTTCTGTTGCACTTTCACGGGTGGACACAGGCATTTTCTTGATGATATCCGGCGTACCGTCCCACTCGCCAAGCACCCCGTTGAAAGTCTCCTTCAGCAGCTTGCGGCATTCTGCAATCTCGTTTTTCCACGCTTCCTCGTCTTTGGCGTTGGGCGAATCTGCGAGATCACTCAGTCGTTCGCTGATGGTATTGCACTGCTCGTTGATACTCTCAGCGGCCGACAGACATAGTCTTTTGAGCTCGTCGAAGCCCTGTTGCGTGTCGTCAAGAGCAGCCGGTTCGAGGGCACGTGTTTGTTCGTGCAATGTGGCAGCATGATCCACATTTGTCAACCGATCGTGAACCTCGATAGCAGAAAGGAGTGCGGGCTCATTGCGGTGAATGGCATCGCGGAGCAAGTCGAAACGTCGGCGAAGCAGGCCCTCCCAATCCAAGTACACGGGCTCAGTGGTGATTGTTGAAGACATGATATTTCCACTGATGGGGGTTCTCTTAGATTCCTGTTCAAGTTGCAAGAAAAAAAGCCTGGGTTGAGTTTATGCACCGATATTAGTGCTGCGGCGACAGATTTCTGGTGAAATCCCACGTGTGCCTCTTGGAAGTTAAAAGACGACTGCACAACTAGGCTGGAAGCCAACGACTATTTATCAAATGTCGATTCCGTGCAATTTAAAATTCACAAGCCATTGTAAAATAGCTTTGGCCATGGAAGTAATGGAGTTCAGATACATTCCAAACACGCCGGCCTTAAACTAGAACCAATCCAATTTGATGCTAATCACCTTATTTAAGTTTCCGCCATGCTCTTATCTTGGCTCTTATTTTGAGTAACTCTGTACTTTCCTTTTAAACTTCCCCTCTTTGACAATACAAAATGGGGGTCCCGTCTTTAAAAGAGATGCCGCTAGTTGAAAAATGGCGAAGTCTGTACTTTCCACCAAGGTTTGCGGCCCGCGAAGGAATGTTACGACAAGCAGATTTATTGCTGATACTCCACATGAATAGCAATTTCGAGATCGCCACTGCGATTGCCATCGATCAGCAGCGGCTTGCCTTCAAGGTACAAAAATATTGAAGATTGGGACAGACGAAAAAAAAAGAATATTGCATCTATCAGCAGAGCGGAAAGATGGTAAGGAGAGAGATATTCTCAGGTTATAAACCTATGAATGCATCAACTTCCAGGGCAATTTTGAATCGAGTATTACAATCGGGGTCTGTGGTCGTTCGTTGATGAATAGATTGACTTCTTCTGTCTCCAGATAAGAATGCATTATTCCCCGTTTCCTGCAAATGTGCGGGGGAAAATAATTCTGATGGCAGTTTCATTTGAACCTGAGGGCAAATTATTACCGACAACGCCCCAAGTTTGCTCATCGTAGTACGTCTTTTCGGTAATGCAGGTCTCATGGAGATGCACTCATCATAAACATTATCAAGGTACTAAAGCATAGTGTGGCCCTGCCTCGTAGAGTTTATCGCCTTGACTCAAGTCAATGCTCAGAAACTCAATTGCATTTTCAGACCCACAATGATGAATGATCGCCATGACTAACTGCTGGAAACTCTCCTTACATGGCCGAGAAGTTAAGCAGCAATGTTTAGGCAAAATTCTGTTCCATCCGGCGTTTCTGAGACCGAGCCTTGATATTGACGATCAATTGTAGAGAAGCCAACCACTATGTGGCGGTGGTTGACTTGTCACCGATTGGCAGTCAGTCTAAACTCGGGAACTAAGGGGTCTAACCGAGAAGCTTTTAGTTAGTTTAACTGGTATTGTTGAGAATTCCCTTCTTTTCCTCGCTTTTTGTTTTTATATAGCTACACCAACCCGCCAAATTAGCCTTTCTCGGCACCAGGAATCTAGAGTACGAGTAAATCCTTCAAGACGTTGGACCTGCTTATGGAAAGATTTTTCATGGGCAAAAACTACTAATGGCTCATAGATTGCATAGTTCTCTGATAAAAACCACACTCGTACCGTAACGACGAACCTTGCACAGCAGCCATTAGAAGGGAGGTGCCCCGGGATGAAATTTGTTGAAATGCGACTCAACTTAACAATGCTAAGAGCACTACAATAGCAAAACCATTACATCTTCCATGCAAACTACAGAACCTTCCTCTCTAGCCCGAGAGGGTATTACCGGCGGTTCCTGGCACAGTGTTGGCGATGCTGGATGCGGCTGCTGCCTCAGCAATGGTGAGACTGCTCAGCTCAGAGAAGAAACCAGTGTCAGAATAATCGAAAGCCCCGGAGTTGGAGAATTGGTTGGGCTCGCAGGCGCGCTTTAGGGCGCTTTCGCACTGCGCCGCATTCGAGGTAGTAGCGCTGAACAGCTGGCCAACAAAGTCGCTTTGCACAACGGTAGCATCGTTGTTGAAGACATTGCCTTCGTAAAGGCCCTTTCCGCTCGAGGTGCCCTCAATCAAGTGACCAGCGTTATCCTCCCAGACATTGTTGACGGCGTGGAACAGCGTGGTACCGCTGAGAGCGGGAGTGCGACCGGAAGTGTAGTAGACATAGTTCTCTGTTGCATGGTGAGCTTGATTGTCCTTGGATATGTCCTAGTGAGGAAGCTTACGGTAGAATGTAATTGAATCAGCAGATCCAACCAGTTCCATGGCCCAGTATGTGTGCTGGTTGCAGGTGGAGGAGTAGCTGGTCTTGCCGTTAAGATAGCTGTTGGAGATGGTGATTAAGCTACTCGCGTCCTGTCCAAAGCTGTAGTGTTGACGTCCGGTGCTGGAGGTCTGCGGAAATTAGTCAGTATATGGCATTTCAGCTTCGCCGGGCGATTCGGGACGAGGTTTTACCGTGACGTGATCAATCCAGATCTTGCTTGTACCGGACAAGGTGATGGCATCACCTCCCCACACATATTTAGGGTTCAGGTTTGTGATGGCAATGTTCTGAATGATAATGTTGGAGACATCAACAAATCGTAGACCCTTGCCTATTGCGATGGTTAGCCGTGATTATCTTCAGAAAAGCCAATTCACGATAAAATAGAGCACATACCATTCAGGATCGCGCCGGTTCCCTTGCCCACAAGTGTCTTGTCGGAGGCAACGTTGATACCCTGGTAGCCAGCGACATCAATTTCAACATCAGTTGTGGACGTCGTGCAGCCATTGAGAGTGTTGAGCATGCCCTGGCCACCATTTTCGGGTGTGCAATCGTACGGGTTACAAGCGGCATAAGTCTTTGTGCCCTCGGAGCCCACAAAATTGAACTCGTCGGAAATGACGATGTTCTGGGGATCGGACGAGGTCAAGTAAGTCTTCAGCTCGTCGATGGTGGTTGGGTAAACCGGCTCTGCATCACCACCTCCAGTGACACCGTTGGCGAATCCCGGGCAAGTTCCAGTGACAATAGAAGACTGGGCAATGGCAGAATGCAGGTTCATGAGGCCCAAAATGAGGCCAGCTCCGGAAATTGTGTGCTTCATTGTTGTGAAAATTTGGAAAATGCCAATCTGGTGTCCTGCACTGAAAAGAATGTAATTTTTTGCACGAAAAAGAATGGAGTGTCTTGCACCGAAGAAGATGGGATGGTTTTTCTCAGCAGCTGCGAACCGCCTCTTCTATACGGTTTGCAACAAGCCCTGAATGCATCACGCGAACAGGGGCATGCTGGCCTTCGCCGAAACGTGTCGCCAAGAACGGGAACTAAACCGGATGACATGCCATTGACTTGGCGATGATCTGCTCGAAAGAATGCTCCGAATGCAACGAACACGGCCAGCTCGGAAGGAATAACCTCTGCACCACCTGGGCATGAAACCTCAGCGTGAAACGTCCCGTGTTTCCACCAATCATGGCCCAGCGGATGATGATTTTAGGGGGCCTAGCGCTCAAATTCATCTCGTATCATCCTTGCACAGTCGAATCGAGTTTATTGATTGACGTGTACTCGCCCCACAAAGGCGGAGCTGACTTCAGCACAGAACAATGGAAACTGGGCCACACGGGCCCAGAATGGCGTGCAGATGTTTATACGCCAGACGCACCGTCTAATATAAACAAAGTCAATTCGTAATTTCATGGCCAATAAAGTAGAAATAGGGTGTATTCATTTAAATGAAGAAGCTATTTTGAAGTTGATAATCTTTGTGCTGCAGCCGAACAGCAGCACATTTTCTAGTTCGTACATTGACAAGCAGAGCCTAATTTGTTCTAGATTGACCCTGGAATTCCACGTAAAATCACAAATTATGGCCCTTCTTGTTGGATTTCCCTCTTTTTACCGGACGGGTCATTGCGCAAGTTTCCACTGCAACTGAAGCTGCCTATCCACACAGCAACGGGCAGCTTCATTTCCTACGTCCGCACTCTGCAACACGTTCAAAGAGGATACATGAACCTGAGGTCTTGTCGGTCGGTCCGATCCAAGTCTTCGTGATGGATTCGGATGACTGCATCTTCTGTTTTGAAAAATTCATTTCCATCGGAGTTGTCGGCTGCTTCAAGCAACAGTCGCCGGCGTTCATTCTCACGTTTGAGGTAGAAACGAATAATGATGCACATGGCTGGAGAGATGAACCAGAAGGCAGTCATGAAGGCCCAGGGTAAAACGTATCGCGGTTGGTACTTTTCCTGCCAGAATCTACAGAAATTCAGTGGTTTGCGCTGGGGTTTGGAGAACAGGCAACATACTCGGGAGAAATCATGTTGGCGGCTGACGCAGCAACAATGCAAGTAGACATGACTGTGAGCCTTTTTGTATAACCTCTTGTGGTGATGCCAGCCCACGACAATCCCATTAGATAGGAGGGTTTAAACGTAGAAATCTGTGTGCCGACGACGAGAGCGATCTTGTTGGACCATGGAGACGCGAGCTAAACGAGACATTAGTCGAACGGAGTGACAAAGGCATATGGTTGTGTTCCCACCTCAATGATGCCGCCAACGAAACAAGGGATGTACGAGATAGCACATGTGTAGCCTGTGCCTAGTTTTGTCGAGTAAAGCATCCAAGCGGAGACGATGATGGCGAATGAACCGATGAGCGGCTTCGCAATATTGAACAGAGCGCTCTCGGCAGCCGTAAAGCCGAACCCCACGACGATCAGAGGAAGTTGCTGCGAGGTGTTGTTGGGTAGCTCATTGAAGAACATATGGACTCTATACATTGTGTGAGAAGAATTTGCTTAGAAGAGTTTTGATGACGTAGTGAAGTGTCCTTACATGAATAGCCAGCTTTTGAGGTCGGTAAAAGCCTCGCGCACCTGAGACCACTGGAATGACGAGTTGGAGATGCCAGCATTCTCATCTCGGATCATCTTGAGGGTGTAAACCTTCTCTTCAAGAGAGAGCCACTTTGCATCAACCGGAGAGTTTGGTAGCCAGATGAAGAGCGGAACGCACACGGCAAGGGTGAGGATAACGCAGATTATGTGAAGCCACTTCCAGGAGGTGAGTCCTCCGACCAACGTGCCCGCATCATCTTGAAGGATTAGTTTATATGCCACCATGGTGAGCAGGACATTTGCGAAGCTGCCGGATCCCACCAGAGCAACTGTACCCAGGGACTCCTCTTGGGTGGAAAGAAGGCCTGATGAAGAACAGTCGTGCTTGGAATGATCTGCGACTCTGTCTAGGTTGACAACGTTAGAGCTTATCGCAGATTGATGGTCGAAGCAGACTCACTACGCCCAGAAAGAAACGAAGCGCCATCATCTGTCTACCCGTCTTGACAAGCGGGTGCATTCCAAGGAAGAAGGCCCAAAGGAACAGGGATCCAGTGATGAAGTAGCGCTGCCCTATCCACTGAGAAAGCCGGGCGCCGGGCCACAAGGCGATGAGGTAGCCAGAATAGAAAATGACAAACAGATCGTTATACTCGGCCTTTGACATTTTCACATCTTGGAAGATGCCCATGGTACTGGCTTGAGAGAGGGTCGACTTGTCGAGGTGGATGAGAAAGGCAACCCACCAGGTTTGGCACAGCAGAAACCAAAAGTTTTTGCGAACCACCCTCTTCTCCATCTCTGGCGTCATGGGCGGGACTTTGTCTCTGTAGAGGTTGTAAAAGACCGTCGTATCATCGACGGCCTCGATGCCGACCTCGTGTTCAAAGCGTCGAGCGTCGTTGTCACTGGCCATGGCCTCGACCTTTGTGTCAGCATTTTTGGAGTTGGTGCTTCCAGTTAGAGGGCTTGAGTTGTTTTCCGTGACCAGGTCACTGCGAGCATGCTTTTCAGGATCCATTTTGCAGGTAGACACTCTGATTCTCTAGAGGCGACGCCTGTGAACGGAGCAAACCTTGTGAGTTGGAGTATCGAGGCCGCTTGCTCGGGAATCCTGCTGGGCAAGAGTAGCTCGTCTCTCTGGCCGCCCAAGAACTTCATTATTATACATTTCAGAACATCAACTGCTGGTGATGCGCGCCTTCTCTGACCATTTCCTTCGACGAGGACATCATGGTTCACCGGTTTAGACTCGGCCAAAGACACAGACTTGGCAGATTCCCCCGGGCACATCCACAGAATACAGGTCCACCTATTCGATTTGGGAAACCAGCAGATGACATTACCCTGGAAAGTCTTGACCAAAACGACCAAAGATGGGCAGCCTTGCACGTGGGGGCTCGCTACGGGCCGCGCAACGGAACGCGTCGCCCGGCTTGGCCTTGATCGAGCGTAGCCATAAGGGTTCTCAAGTGGAGTTGCTGCCAAGGGAAAGTCTTCGATCTCGCGCAGATCAAGCATTTCCATGCAAGATCCCCCACTTCTAGATGCCGTTCTAGCCGCCATGACTACCTTTGACTTCTCCTTCTCGGTGAAATGGCTCGTTTTCGACACCCTTTTCATCGCCGCAATCGTTTCCGTGAGCGATGATAGGTGCAGACAAGTAAACTAGCGTAAGCCCTGCCAGTTCAAGTGGGCCCAGAGGAGACGATGGAGTGACGAAGCGCCATAGCGGGCTGGATTCCAAAAAGGTAAAATTAAAGGTGTCTGAGAAGATTATTTCTATGCTTATTCTTCTTGGGCGACTCAAATTTCACAGCTAGCGGATGGGTGGTTCATCGTGATGGAAACCAGCGGAAAGAATATTTCCCACGTTGCTACAATTGCATCTAGTAGGAATGGAATAAAGCTTCTTGTTTTAGCAATGCATTAGAATGCTATTGGTAACAGCTTGTGTGGCATGTCGGCTGAAAACACCTTGGTGGCCACGATGTGACAAACTCTTTTCAAAAACCAGCGTCCCCACACATCGGTGGATGATTCAGCCAATGGAGAGATTCTCTTCGTATTTTCATTTCTAATGTAACAATAATCCCAATCGGAGCAGTTACCAAAGCAAATCTATAGCCATGTCTGATCAGCATTGCCACTGGTCGCCGCTGGGATGAGAACCCTGAAATGCAACCCTGTCTCTGATTGAGCCGTTTACGAAAGCGATTTTAGGTCGCGTATTCTCAAATTCACACTATGGAGCTACTCAGTTCGGTTCCCAATATTCCGCGGTCCATCTGGTCCCTCCTCGAGCCCGTTGCCCCTGCGAGCATCCGAACGCCATCGCCAGTGCTCACGCATGTACGAGGAGCTTTGATCCCCGTGCTCAAGAATATTTGCCGCATGCTAAAAAGGGGGGATTGTCAGTGTACTGGAACGAAGTAGTCTTCCAGACTAGGTGGCATGTGTCTTACCTCTCCAAGCACGGGAAGGAATTTGGCGCCATGCCCGCTGCCGCCTGTGCAAACAAACACCGAATTCTCAGCGTACTTTGGAACATAGTCGATCTATTGCGTGTCAATTCAAAGTCCAATCTGGATTTTGATATTTTATGATCAAGACTCACCACAAATGAGTTGTCGAGAGAATCAGTGTACCAGCACAGCTTGGTCGAGTAAAAGTCGACTGCAGCAAACTCGGGTAGAAAAATGGATACAAACGTCCTGATTGCATCCGCGGACGCCTCCGGAATCTTTGAGCAATCAGCTGGCGGCAAGGGGACGGACCATTGGCCGTGTTGGGTAAAATTGGTTCCCTCGGGAGCGGGTTGAAAATTGGTGAACTGGAAAGGAGAATGTAAGCGATAGCAGCCCGACTGCCAGGCGGTTTGCGCACCTTGATTCCTCGGTATCCAATTTTCACGAGACCTTCGGGGGTTCGGGGAAACACGTAAACGCTTCCAGTATCCTTACCGTCCTTGGTCCTCGGCAGGCTCTTCCAAGTGATGACGGGGAACCTTTCCGGCGAGTACTTGTCCCACAGGTTGCTGTCGTTCTGGTCAATCTTGAACATGGCTACACTGCCAGCAGACGATTCCAAGTGAAAAGAGAGCTCAGGCAGCACCTGCGTAGAGAAGGATCCAGCTACGTTTTGTCTTAGACGCACGGTTACAAACTGGTGGTGGGGAGCAACACTGACCGGCGATGACCACGATGTCGGCGCGGTGGGAAACACCGTCCTTGGTTTTCAGCCCAACCGCCTTCGTCTTGGTGGATCCCTCCGATACTGGTGCCTCTATCAGGGACTCAAAAGCACCTTGTTGCGGCCCGAAACGGAAGCTGACGCCTTGATCAGCGGCCAGTTTCTGGAAGTAGGCGCAAGCGTTGCTACACCGGGTGAAGCCAGCAGTGGAGTCCAGGACAGCCTCGAATGTTTTCGGGGGGTCCGAATCGGGAATCTCAAATTCAAGGAGCTTTGCATCCCACCCGGCCTGTTTAGCACGCTCCACATCCTCGGGGTGGCTCTTGATGAATTGCGTGTCTCGTATGCCGTCACGCTCCATGTTGGCCAGCGTTTCCTTTTCAAGAGAACCAAGCTGCTCTGTTGGCTGAACACGAAGCATGCCGCAACCCTGGAACAAGCTTTGCTCCGAGTCGTCCTGTGCCCCCTGATTGTTCTCGGCCAGTTCACGCTTCTGTGCCTCGTTAATCTTTTCCCACGCTTCACGGCTTTCGAAGGCAAGCCGCTGGTAGTGGATTTTTGTTCCATATGATGCTCGGAACTGGTTGACGCTAGGTTTAGCAAAATTCCTCTACGATGGCATCACTAAACTTGCAATTTTATTGTGGTCGACGGAGGCCGCCTGATCATTTATATTTCCCGGCGCATAATTCGACTCGTCGTATTGATTACGATCAAACACGGTAACCTGGTAATCTGCATTCTCTCAGCAAATGACCCGGGCACTGTGGATAGCGGGTGATGTACTCTTTTTGCTCAGTGCGACTGCAAGTGAGAGGCCAAAGATTCCAGCTAGGATACGGATCAGCCAACGATAAGACAAACTGACTATCTGGTATGGTTTCTCACCCCCAACAATGGCGACGGATTTAGGTGGAGAAGTTTGCTCAGACATGATTGAATCGGGTTTGCTTTCTCAAGGAATCCGCACGTTCGTATCCGGGGAAATGAGGTTCGAGTGACAGCTCGTGGGTGAAGCTTGGTAATTTATCTCGTTACTAAGCTGAGGCCTTTGTCCATCAAGGTCAGGTGGGGTGAGTTTGTACCCACTTATTGCCGTTCATCGGAGAGGGATTCAAGACGACATTTTCCGAATGTGGACATGATGGTCACGTACGGTTTACTCGTATTATGTGAGCAATACTCGTATATATTTATTCTTCTCCTCACTGATGAATCGTACCATTTTCTTTCTTCATTACGTAATGGGGAATTCATAACAAAAGACGGAATGGAGGAAGGTAGGAATAAAGCATTGTCCAAATCCGACCTAGTCTGAACAGTTATCATGAAATAAAGCCTCATGTAAATAAATCAACATGCCAATCCAAGCTGGGGCGAGATTCTCTTTAACCCAAGAATCAGCTCTTTAGATTGCATACTTCTCCCGAATATCTCTTGCGTTCAATTTGCATCTCCGCCGTGCGATGTTCCATGTTATTACTAGTTTGAGCATTTCCAATTGGATGCAAGCGACACATTTCCAGTGCCAACATACGTTGCCTCACTAGGGTAGGGGCAAAGAGTGCGCTGCCTAGTCACACCCTGGGATGGGTCATCATTGGCGTACTTGGTCGCAACAAGGTCGTTGGGAGCGGTCCCATTCTCGACCCAGTTCATGATGGCGAAAACAATGTCGTGCTGGGCATCTTGATATCCAGGCACTCCGTGAACAGTGCCCTCGAGCGCAGTATTTTGGCCATCCCCAGCAAAATACCAAGGTGCATCCATGCTGGTTGGCGTCAACTCGCAGTGCATCATTCCAGGAACAAGGAAGAAGCGATAAAAGTCGTCCAAGTCAATTCCGGAAGGGACAAGCTTCTGAGAGACCTGTTCATAAAAGTAGATTGAGGAGCCAGTAGAGATGGATGGGTCCGCAAAGCCGTGATAGTGAATCAGCTTTCCACCTTTCTCGTAAAAGGGAGATAAGTCGAAGTCGTCAGCCGTGGCATTTCCAGGGTTGAGTTTGTCCGACAGCTGGATGAGGGAGTCGTTCCATTGTTCCCAGGTCCAGCTGGACCCTAACTGCATCATGTACTGAATGTATCCCATAAAGGTTGTGTCCGGGCCAGTGCTGGACCAGCTGGATTCCGTGCCGTATGTGTATCCAGGGAAAACAAATGTGTCATTTTCCTGGTACCAATCATTGTGAAGCTTGGTGACAGTGCTAATCTGGGCAGCAGTAAGGCAGGTGCCTGTCGAGTTGGATGTGCAAAGCAGCGTCTCGGGTCGGAAGATGCATCTGCGCGGATCCATAATGATATTGTCGGCGACTCCGTCTTGTGCGTCGCATTGACTCAAAACTTCAGCAGCGAGGGCCTCCAAGTGCGTCGAGTTCAAGTATCCTGCGTCTGTTTCTGGCCAGTTCCAGATTCCGGTCACCACACACCAGAGCTACAACATGTTAGAACCGCGACAAAACTATCAGCCTTGGACAAGTAGTGAGAGATTACCTGGAGATGAGTGGTCCACCATGCGGGTGCTCCGGCAATGACACCGTCGAAATCGTCGGGAAACATTTGCAGTTCCTTGAGGCCCTGTTTTCCTCCAGCAGAACACCCACGATAGTAGCTGTACGCGATGTCCTTGTCGTAGTATCCCTTGATGATATTCTTGGAGTTTACGATGCCATCGTGCAGCGCGCGATAGCCCCAATTGTCCAAAGCATCTTGATTTTGGTAGGCGAACTCGGCGCTTGAACCTTCGTGGCCCAAGTCGGAGGATACGGTAGCAAACCCGTACCATGAGGCATCCACGATGGCGGACCACGAAATGCTTCCCGCGAATTGGCCGTTACCAGCCGTTAAAAAGCGGCCATTCCATTCATCGGGCAAGATCAGTCCGATGCTATGCTGGGTATCTCCGGGCAGGGAAATATTGGCCTGGACATAGCAGGCAGACTTAGGTACCGTGTAGTAGGTCGTCGCGTGGGGAGCCGATAGTGCACCGTAGTTTAAGTCAGTCACCAGAGTAAAATTCTGTCCGGCTTCGTAGTGGTCGGCATAGAAAACTGTGGCGTTCGAAGGAAGGAAAGACGCGATGGTTGAGATGTCGCAGCTGTATGCCATGACTTTAGTTCCCAAAAGAACTGATCCAAGTGTAAGTGAGCGCATCGAGAGAGTGTAAAAGAATGGCCCTGTTGGAAAATAACACCAAAGAAGGGGTAGTAATAACATTCAATATCCTATATATGCCAGACTATATAAAGAAAATGTAAGGTAGCGGACCAGAGGTGATTACATCCCACGGCTCGGTTATTCGTTTACGAGTCGACTTTTTCGAATCGAATATTGCACCAAACCTATTCCTGCGCCATAACGTATCCACCAATAAATTAAACCAGACCCACATTTGGATGTTCCTAGATCATCTTCTGGCCTTTCGATACGCGTTGTAGGTCGAACCAACGACTTACAAACAGTCATCGGCCAGACTTAGCCGAGGCTCCGCAGGCCAACCCCCGCTGCCCAAAGTTCACTTACGCGTACTACAGATTTTTGCCTGTTGTATAATATATCATAGTACTCCATGAGGATATCTCGGAACGGAGCTGCCGAGGGAGTGAAACGCACTAACCCGCCCGGATGTCGTGCCGGTCGATCGCCATGCTGAATAATGACAAAGAGGAAATTGGGCAAATTCACAACTGATGCCACTGTTGAGCTCTCTAAAATCCTCTTTGCCGAACTTGGGTGTTTTATATTCTCATAATTCATGTGTTTCACGCGAACTAATCGGTACCAGCTCTTTAGACTCAGTGGCCTCGTGGTGCGCACACAAATGGCCTCAGATCCAGCTACTCCGCCACCATCAGCATTGGCCACAGAGCCATTTCGGACAAGCTTTTCCTTTTGTAGACGTTTAATTATCATCTGTCGATCTTAACCACTATGAACCGTATCCCGACGAATCATAAAAACTCTTCATCCATCACAAAAATCTGTTCCTCAAGTACCTTTTTCTTGACATTGACTCCTACCATGTCTATATCATTCAATTACAACCAAAGTTTGACTGTAGGGTTTCAATCAAATTACTTCTACGTCGTTTGGTATGATAGATATGCACTTCCCAGTCTCATAAGAAGTATCTTGGTAAGAGAGGATATCCTGACCCGTTATCATAATATCTCGGCCCGTTTAACCGAGAAGAGTATTCATAGTGTGATATACAATTAACTCATGCCAAGAGAGCATAAATCATATGTCACATGATGAAGTGAATCTAGAACAAGGAGCCCCTGCTGTCGAGGATCAAGATATAAATTTATCCCAGCACTTCACTTGTGGATTCCGGAAGACCAATCGGAAACCCCTCACCCGGTGGCGGGGTGGTGGAGATGTCATCGTATGAATGGAGCGTGCTTTTTTAGGGGCACTATCATGAGCTAGCCTGTATAACTCACTCGAAGCAATCTCTTGGGCAGTGTAGTATCCATGGCCTTCTATCTCATTAATCAGCAATGCAAGTCAAGTTATGTGGAGAAGCTTCTTGGGTTAGAGGTCGATTGACGGCAATTTCACCCACTGCGCTTGTTTCAGGTGACTTGCGTGTGCAAATCGATCATTACTAGCATGCTGGTTTGGCAATTACGGGGAAAATAAGTAAATGCTTGGCTTTGAAGTGGATCTTCCACTAATCTCGCCCACAGTTCAGAGGGTGGCCGCCATTCCAGAAGCAAGCTACCGCTCACACCCCGTTGTAATAGGCTATTGTGCTTTTCTTATCCCTGTACTGCGCCGTTGAATCCGTGGGTGAGCATGTGTGGATGAATATAAAGAAACCAGCGCCTTGATGGCTAAAATTCCGTCTTGTGACCTTTAACAACAAAGATATTGCATACTATACCTTTTCTCGGGCGCCCGCGCGGACGGAAACTATTTTCGTGTTGGTTATTCTCGCCTTTCCACATTATTTTTGCCTAGCCAAAATCAAAAGTTGCGGGAGTAAATTTCCAAACTTCCCAAAACATCCATCCTTCAGACACCAATCTGTCTGGTTCAAATCTCAACTGTGAGCGATAGTGATAAGGCACCCCGGTCAAAACACGTCATTTTAACGCTTTCCCCGCCAATTAGCAGTCACGACAGCGTGGGTACTCGTGCATCTACGGCGATATGAGATTGACGCAATCGTCGAGGCAGAGTGATTAGATGATGGAAAATGAGGGGGTTCTTCTTTGAGCATGATACCAGATCCCAATGGTGGATCTTGCCCTCCGTCGACTTAGCCTACCACGGCAAAATCTTACTCCCACCTTGACACGACCTGATTGCTCAATTGAGGTATTTTACCATGTCGCCTGTAGCATCCACAGACACGAGTGTCCAAAAGGATACGCTTCGTTTTGGCTTCCCGAAGCAGGAAGGCGCCTCCCTCTCTTTCTGGCTTGAGAATGTGCAGGGTGATCCTCTTTTGAAACATCGCACCACGCCCAAGTTGCCTACATCGTCAGATATCGTCATCATCGGGTCTGGCGTCAGTTTTTCATAACCGCCCACGGCGCTGCTTGCTTGTCGGCTAACCGCCGTCTGCAGATCACTGGAACACTAGTCGCAAAACATTACATCGAGGCCTGGCCAGAAAAGCGAGTCGTTGTTCTCGAAGCCCGGGAATTTTGCTCCGGCGCTACTGGCCGAAATGCTGGACACTGCAAACCAGACCAATGGCGTGGATTCCGCAAGTATGAGAAAGCCTTTGGCCCTCAGCACACGCTCGAGGCATGTTTTCGCACTAGCTTTGCCTTGTCACTTCTGACTTGGCGACACAGATTTTACAAAACGAGCAGCAGACGTGGTCGGATTTGGTTGCCTATGTCCGTGAAAATAACGTCGACTGTGATCTCTGGGTTGGTGATACACTAGATGTCCCGGTGACTCAAGAAGCTGCAGACATCGCCAAAGAGACATTTGAGCGTTATCGTGCAGCTGGTGGCAATGTTGACCACATCAACGTTACCCTCGATCCAGGCAAGGCGGCAGAGGTTCGGATACATGCCACTGCACTGATGTGTTCAAGCTCACAAAATTGCAGATTTCCCTGATCAAAGATGCAAAAGCATGCTACGCCTGGCCCGCCTCGACTCTATATCCCTGGAAGCTGGTGGCGCATGTCATGTGTGGAAATTTGAACAAGGGTGTCAATCTTCAAACCTTCACCAAAGTCAGTAAAGTAATTCGGTCTTCGAAAGACTCAGAGGGGTGGATTGTTCAAACTGAGCGAGGCGACATCGAGGCGCCTTTAGTCGTGCACGCGACCAACGCCTACAGTTCCGCGCTTGAGCCGTCCTTGCGTGGCATCATTACCCCTTCCCCTCATATGTGCAATAAAATTGTCCCACCTCAGGATTTCCTAGACCTCGGGGGCTTCAAGAACTCGTACGGTGTTCTCCTATCAGACAGTGCGCTAATCACCATCAATCATCGAGGCACAGTTGAAGGCCCAGTCCTTTTTGGCGGCAGTAACCCTGGCCAACCAGAGTTTAAGAAGTGGCTGGACGCACATCCTGAAGAGTGCATTGATGATGGTCTTGTGGACTTTAAATCTGTGACGGATGCTGTCCAGAATTTCACAGAGTCGGAGGTGATAGGATGGACAGCTGATCGCTCAGATGAAGCGGATCGCTACAAGCCCAGTTGGAGCGGTATCATCGCATTGGTAAGCCTATTTTGACATTTTACCTTCAATCAAGCGAATGTCTAATTGTAGTCTAGAGTGCGGACGGTGTCCCATTGATAGGCGAATTACCAGGGCTTCCGGGTCAATGGATCTGCGCTGGCCACAACGGACAGTAAGTTTTCAGCCATTATTTAAAGGAGACTCAACACAATCATACTACACGCTAACAACATAACAGTGGCATGGCGCGAACTTTCACTGCAGCCCCCGGATTAGTTAAGTTGATAAACGGGGCTCCCTGGTCGGAAACAAAGCTGCCCAGGGCCTACGAACTCACTTCCGAGCGAATTTCACGACTCCAGAAGCAAGTCCTGAAAGGCCCCATTCCATTTCGCCCCTAGCGCTTATTGTGCTCTCGCGATAAGCTATGCGGAGCAATGCCCTTCTCTTAAGTATTTTACATTCGTCAAATGCATGGATGAAACACATAACCCGATTTGGATGGTTGGGTTTCCAGTAAATACCAACATACTCGAGCATATTTGACAACGATTCCGCATGTGCACCATGATAGAAAAAATACAACCTCTTGTGCAAAAAAGGGTATTTACGTAGATAATTCATTATCGCCACAACATGATCAGGGTCAATTACAAATTTCAGGCGTTTTCGATCTCATTTATTTTGCCCAAGTATTATCTACAATTTAAATAACACTAATTTTCAGGGACAGTGAGGTCGACTTCTGATAGAGGTACAATGCTGGTACGACAAACAACTTTGTGTCCGACGTAAAGTACGACCCAGAGGATCAAGCTGATGTAGCTTGAAAAGAATTCGCTTGTACTCCAATCAAAGAATACAGTGAACCCACTTGTGATTAGGATCAGGGCGTTGAAAAATAGCCCGTACCACGAAAGATATGGCTGCAAAGGTGCCTGATAGGGCAGGTCTTGTCGAGAAATACCTTGGGCCCTGAGAATCTTGAAAAACCGGAGGTGGCAAACACTGATTAGCGTCCAGGTGACCAATGCACCTGTTGCGCTGATGTTCATCAGCCAGTTGAATACCACAGTGCCGCTTTCGGAAAGGTTGAGAAAGCCAAGCAGTCCAATAGCCGCAGATATGGCAACAGCTATGTATGGTGCGCCGTATCTGTTGACGCGCTTCACCCAGCTTGGGGCGAAGCCTTCGTCTGCCAAGGAAACCAAAATTCTACTGCTCGAGTAAACGTTAGAGTTCGCAGCGGTGAGCACGGCGGTAAGGAGAACTGCATTGATGATATCCGGCAAGACACGGACGCCGGCTCTTTGCGCCACCAGGACAATGGGCGAAGCAGACGCATTTGTTGCATCGCTTTCGAGGTCCTTCAGATTGTACGGCAAATCAAGACCAACAAAAAAGACAGTCGCGATGAAGAGGGCAAAAATCCCCCAAAAGGTCCAGCGGATGGCAGACGGAATGGCCTTTTCAGGATTCTGGGTTTCACCAGCACCCACGCCAACCAGTTCTGTGCCTTGATAGCTGAAGGCGGCAGTAACCAGAACAGCCCAGAAGCCGACAAACTTGCCCGCATCTCCCTCAACCAGGTGTTCAGCAAAGGGTCCGGGCGATTTCCAGTATTTGAATCCGATGTATCCTTCGTCTCCCACGCCTGCGTTGATGCACAGTGCAAAGATTACAAAGCCAACAAGTGTAATCACCTTGACAGTCGAGAACCACATCTCAATCTCGCCCAACCACCTGACAGGCAAAAAATTGATGGCGGTGAAAATAACCCAGAAGACGGCAATCCAGATGGCAATGTTCAGGCCCGAGTCCCAATATTGAATTATGAGGCCTGCTGCGGTCAACTCGAGAGCGTACGTGATGGCCCAGCTGAACCAGTAGATCCAACCCATGGAGAAGCCGAGAGTCGGGTCAACGAAGCGGGTCGCATACACTGTCATGGATCCAGTTACCGGCATAAAAGCGGCCATCTCGCCCAAGCTGACCAGAACCGAGAAGATGATGCTGCCCATGAATATGAAGGCGATCAGAAGCGAGACGGGGCCAGCAGTAGCCAGTGCACTGCCAATACCAATAAACAGGCCGGTTCCAATGGTGCCACCAATGGCGATGAACTGCAGATGCCGACTCTGCAAGGTTCTCTCTAGTCCACCATTTTCGACGGCATCCTCGTCGACTTTGCTGATGTTCTTGTCATCACCCTGAAGATGCGGGTCCTGATGCTGCGTTACCGAATCCGTCATTGTATCGAAGAGCAACAACCACCCGGTCAAAACGACAGGGTCAAGAACGGTTCGAAAAAGAAAAAAGAGAGCCCAAAAGGCGCGAAGAACATGAGAAGGAGGAGAAGAAAGAAACAAAAATAAAACTAGCAAAGAAATGGTCGACGTAACAGAAAGAAAAAATTTCATAACTCCGTGGGTTCGATGTGTCAGAGAAACGCCATTATGGCTCGTACGCGAACTTGGCCGCCGGCATTTTGACTAATTGGCTAGGCCGCCGGCGGAGCCAATGAGGACGCTTGCACAAGTTGTGCGAGCACAATTGCACAAGTGTCGGGAAGCTCCACAGCCATTTGCCCCGGCCCACAATTGAATGGATGGATATCGGCACATTGCCAAAGTTGTGCAGAAAACGCTGTGTATCTGAGTTGCGATGCACTGGTGTGTAGAATTTCAGTAATTTTCCATCTAGAAGATTGAGGTAATTGTCACTGTAGGTTCTATATTTCTTAATGCGAATGATTAAGCCCTGAGTTACGAAATGTCTCGGGGTTGAAGGGTGGGAAAGCTAGGACAAGATTCTGGCCAAGGTTTTTTTAATACTCTAGTAGTCCTATACAGGAGGAATCCAACCCCAAACTCAATGAGAAAACCCCAATAGCAGGTAGTGGTGCAGATTTAGGAATCGAATTGGTTTGGGAAGGGAATGCCTTATCTAAGCTGGCGCCCTACCCTAGAGGGGGCTCGACTTTGGAGCGGGGTGTTTTGGCGAGATGACGAAGGTCAACCGGTTCAAAACGAACGCAAATATTTACCTATTGTCTAATCAACGTACAAACATTGATAAATCTATGATATATTGTGAACTCGTGTTCATGGTGAAGCAATTTATCAATCTTCAGGGTGCTGTCGTTGTACATCGCACAACTATGTCCCGGAATAGTCAGGTCTGTGACCCGAATCAATTCTGTGACGGCCGCTATCATCGAAAGAGACACGAAAGTGCAATTGAAAATCTCTCTATTGCATCATAAATCTAAAATTATCTATGGCCATTGAAATATGTAATCTAGTGGATGAAGCAGGCGGAATGAGGATTCCAGTTCTATGCATGGGAAGAAGCACCTGATGCAGAGAAAGGTCGGTGTGTTCCCCATGCACGACGTTGAGAATACTAGTCCGAAAGAATGATATAAATAAAAAAACCCCTATCCCAGGCCGTTCACAGCTTTGCTTCCTATTCCCTGGTGGTGACAAGCTCAACCATGCCAAAGGCCTCGGATTGGCCCATGAAGCTGCCGGAAGCAGTAATAAAACCTTCATAGGCCGAGTCCTGAATGGTATTGGCCCCGTACATCTCTTGGTCGTCTCGAATAGAATCGACTACAAGGTAGTCGCCGTTGTCAAACTGCAACTTCCAGCTGAGGGGGTAGACAAGTTTGGTGTTGGGCGAAGTCCAAGTCTTGGACATGTCGGGGATCAAGTCATAGGCAAGCACATGGTTAGAATCACCCTCTCGGACCGTGGCAAAGTTGTACGCCTTTCCGTCCGACATGCCCCAGTCCTGCGACCAGACGCTGGCCTTGATCTCGGTGCCGGGGAAGTTGAGCTGGAACCAGGTCCAGTTTCGGGGCACGCCGTAGGAAATCTGGCGATCGTACCAGGTAAAGGAGTTTTCCGTGTCCACCTCGACAGAGTCTCCGTCGAGGGTGAGGTTTCCGTACGTCTTTGCGGTAGGGATGCCCCACTCGGTTGCGTAGGACAGGTTAGACCCAAAGCCGATGTTTCCTGATCCGCCGTTCAGGACTACCTTGGACGTAGCTTCCCAGCTAATGTCAAGGGAGAAGGAGGCGTTGGTGTAGGCCCATACATTCATCTCGGCAACGTTGTCGCTCGATGTTGCCACGAAGCCGTGCGTGTCAAAGTCGGCGTTGAGAAGGCCCGAGGTGTCAAGAGCCTTGTTCTGGCCAGGAGCGCAGTAGCTAAGATCAACCCAGTACTCCAGGCTCTGCACATCCAAGACTGAAGATCGGCACACATTATATCCAGCCGTCAAGATGTGTGATACGGCAAGGTACTGGTTTCCCTTGGTGCTGGTGATGAATGAACTCATCCAGTAAGACGAGCCCATGCTGATGTCGTATTGAGATGTAGAAAGGTTGACAAGCGCGGGAATGTGTTCCTTTGTTCATGAGAATCAGAAGCGTATGGAAAGGATAAAAGGACTTACGTTCACATAAGTTGGCGCATTCTCTGGCTTGAAGACGTACGTCTTTTGGGACGGGGCGCTAAAAGCCGTAGTGGCGAGGCCGGCCAGCGTAGCCAACTTGGAGAATGTGCCCACCATTTTGAAGGATGTCGAGTTTTTAAAGTAGTGAATGAGTTTGTAAAAGTGAAGAGAATGTGTCTGCTGCTGGAGAATCTCTTTTTGCTTGCTAGGCAGGCAGCTGTTTTATAGCTGATTTCGAGATGCTCGGCTCGCGGTCGGTCAGCGGGAAAGTCCACAGCCCCGAGTGTGTTTTATGGGGATTATAATTATAGTCTGAATCTTATGGGTTGACTCCAAGTACGCTTTTTGCTGAATCAATGGGCTGGATATCTTTTGGTGTTGCTTCTTGTTGACAAGTCTGCACCCCCTTACCCCCTTACCCCCCTACCTTGATTGACTCGTAGATCCATGTGTCAACTTTTGTTTGTCTTGAATCCATCCCTCAAAATGGAAGCCTCACCCAAAAAATCGCAACTGATAGTCACTATGCAACCTCCGGCTGTCAACTCCCTGCCATCTCACCCACCGTTCTTCTCGGCTTCGAAATTCGGGCCCGACTTCCACGCGACTCCACCCGCGATCGAAAAGTGGAGCAATGAGCCAGAATCGCCGGCTTCAAAACGCCATAGCCACCTTGCGCTATGCTTGTTTGGGACTTTGGCCGATGAGTAAGCAACAGCTAGGCCAGTGCGCGGGGAATTGCCGAGTCTAATTTGGGCGGCCTCGTCTCGTCTCCGCCACGACCACAGCCCGTTCTCTCGGGCCCGTGTTGTGACTAAAGCCAGGAAGATAAATTACTTAATCCATCATGGCATTCCTTTCTTCTTCTCACCGTTCCCGACCCGCCCCAGCCCAGCGCGGCCACTCGTTTATCTAACCATGTTTACCAGTCCCCCGAAGAGAAAGCGAGCCTGTGATACTTGCCACGAACGGAAGGTATGCCCGTCCTTTGCCTCGGTGCCGTCCGGCAATCATCTCCACCGTGTATTGTCGGCGTGGCTGGCTGCTCCCGCACGCAACATGCTGGGTGCAGCCGGAATGCGGTTTAGCCCTTGCGTGCTAAGATCTTGGCTCACACATACTGGCTGATAGATTCAATGTGATCGGGCCACCCCGGACAGCATTTGTGATTGGTGCTACCACCACAATTTGTCTTGTACTTTCACGAGAAAGCCAGCACCAAAAAGGCGGACCAAGCCCAAGTCAGCCTCCCCTCCCCCCATCATCGGCTTCATGAGCCATCTAACATGTTGCCGTCGCGGTCCGCTATTAGAAGCAAGTTTAGTGTTGCGCAAAGTTTATCTCATCGCCTCGAGCAAATTGAGGACGCCATTGTACGCGTTGTTGCCGAGCAGACGGACGACGACAAGACCAAAGCAGATGCATTGACTTCAACGAATTCGACAAGCCTAACAATACATACGAGCAGCGTCAATGCATCTGGCTTCTATTTTACTAGCCTTGGCGTCATCCAGAGCCCGATTCCAGGGCTGTCACTTAGCAGTTTAAGTGCGTCCGATTCGTGGGCACAAAACCGGGTACATTTCAGCCCAGGCCAGCTGACATGCAAGGGTGAGATTTCGCTAGAGTCTGACAAGAGCCAGCCAATAGTCTTGTCAAGGAAGTATTCGAAATCTCGGCTTCACAAGGTTACTCTCGGCTACCTACCCAGGGACTCTGCGCCGGGTCTCTCATCCTGGCGGTTCGAAGGCTCCTGGGAGGAGCTCTATCAAATCCCCGAAGTTCGTATTTTGAACCATGCCATCAGGATATTTGCCATCTCCTCTGCCCGACAAGTGTTTCCTATGGTTGACCCTGTTTTATTTGAAGAAACAATCAAATTGGCATACGAAAAATGCAGCGGAAAGCCATCGCCGGAATGCATCCAAGCTAGAGCCTGCGTCTTGGCGTTTGTAGCACTAATGAGCTATTTCAGTACAAAGGATAATGCGCTCGAAATAGATTGCGATGCCTACACAAATAGAGGCTATCACATGATATTGGAAACGCTCAATTGTGTAAGCATTGTAACAGTGCAAGCAGTGCTCATGCTAGTACGTATATATATTAACAACAGCGCTTTCTTTATATCACAACTGACTTGTTGCAGCATATTCATGAAATCTTTACAGGTCGCATGCAGCCGGCCTTCGATTTGCATGCCATATCATGTCAGTTGGTGATGAAACTCGGAGGTCACATGCATACGCCTGTAAAAGCCATACCCGGCGAGCTCACGCACTCGAATCGGAAGGCGTTGGAATTGCGCATGCTCTTCTTGCATTGCTACATCTTTGACAAGAGCATTTCCCTGCGCATCGGCCTGAAGCCTCTCATGCCAGACACCCTGTGCGACCTCACCTTTCCGGATCTCCCCTCTCTATGCTGCATGCCCTGCTTGGGACCAAATGAAAACAGCAGCGGCTTGCGGCTCGCAGCCATGGCACAGTTTTTGCCTGGCGATGTGATGCTGAGCCAAATCAAGGCCAAAACATACGAGATGCTGTACTCTGAAGAGGCCGAGAGCAAGACCGACGCTGAGCTGCTGTGCGCGATACGAGAGCTCGATGCAGAGCTGGAGAGCTGGCGAGTGGCGCTCCCGGCCACGCTGCGGCCCACGCTCTCGATAGCTGGCAAGGATCAAGTACGTGTGCCCAAGGCAAGCGTCTGGGCGCAGACGCGCCAGATCCTGTGCCACATCGAGTACCACCACCTCGTCATCACGATTCATCAAGCCAGTGGACGATGCCAGTACCAACGGTCTGACCCTAGCTTGCAGCACCAATGGAACCCGGGCATTCAGTCCAGTAACACGCTGTGTTTGGAAGCCAGCCGCTCGACTCTATACTTCCTCGATGCCACTGTCCATAGACTGGAAGGCGAGGCTTTTTGGCAAGCATGCTCTCTAATCCACAAACCTCGATACCAGAACTAACAAGCCGATTTGTATAGGATTGTTACGTATTACCCGACTGTTGCCATCATGGCACTCTTCCACAACATCATTGCACATCCCTCGCACGCCAGCGCAGAGCACGACTTGGAGCTTATCCGATCAAGCGCGGCTCTCATCAGAAACGTCCCCATAGTCAGAGTTTCAGCACGTGCAGATGCCTACTTGCAAGAGGTGGACGATTTGGTGCTCGAGCTGATACAGTTGGCGAATGATGCCATTATGAACGGCTCCGCGAAGAGCGATGAAGTTTGAGATTCGGTCCCATTCTAGGAACACATTGAGCATTGCGCCTCATTTTCGGGTGGATAGCTAGCACCGATAATATATAATGCCAAGATTCAATATGTATTCGAGTCCCGTTTGGTCGGGGGCGCAGTTATATTTTAATAACTCATGTCAAGACATTAATGGAATAGAATAAAAGTTTAAAAAGATGTTGATCGCAAAGATTTCAACCGTGATGAAAATAAAATCCAACGCATACACGGCCTTAAACTGCTTCTTGATCTATGTGGTATTAAGTCTAGAGCCAAACTTACATTAAATTCTGCTCAAGCAGCTTGGCTTTTGGCTTCTTTCGTTACGGTACTGGCCACTTCATCCTGGATACTGCGTTCTCGCGGCTCCCACCCCAGCACCTTGCGAGCGCGCACCGCCTTGCAGCGGGAGTCTGTACCATAAAACAGCGCGCCGAAATCCAGATAATCATCAAGCTCGTCTGCAGAGAGAGAAACAACCTTAGGGGTCGAAACAAACCCCTGCTTGGCTGCTTCGTCGGCCACCTTTTGCGCCAAGTCTCCCCAAACATGCTCGCCGTTCTCGGCAAAGTAGTACCCGTCGCTCCCCCACGTTGCGCGCCCGCCTCCCTGCGCGGCCTCTTCGGTGACGGCAAGCAAAAGCCGGCTCAGGTCGTGCACGTGGACATTTGGCCAGCGATTGAGGCCCTCTCCAACCTTGAAGGCGTACTTGTTCCGGAGAGTAAACTTGACCAGGTCGGGTAGCTGGATGCTGCGCTGATTGCCGGGTCCTTTCCCAGCACCGTACACACAGGGTGCACAGATGATGGCCACTTGAACCTTGTCGCTGGCAGATGCAAGCTGGATTTTCTCCACGTCGTGGTGAGGTGCTGTGTCTGGCAGGTTGATGACTTCAGAGACCTTGTCGAAATCCTCGTACACCTGATCGTTGGAGCGGCCATAGGACTGGTCTTGAAGCGTTTTCCAAGCAATATTGTCGGTTCCGGACAGGCAGATCCAGAATGCAGGGCCATCTCTCGACCTTTGAGCCAGCCCATCGGCAATAGCTTGGGATGACACGGGGTCCTCAATGCTAGCACAGTGAATCACGATGTCGGCTTCCGATGCTTCCTTTTTCAGAAGAGCAGAGTCGCTCAAGTCTCCGTATACCAGTCTCACGCCCGGATATTTTGCTGCGATTAGTTGCCCTCTTTTAGGGTTCCTAGCCAAAAGTGTAGAGCGGGACTCCCAGTCTGGATGCTGCTTGATCATGGTGACCCAAGCGTCCCCTCCGAGGTAGCCTTTGAACGCTCATTAACTTGGCCAGTCTTGACATTGGTGGTTACACAAACCAGTAGCACCCGTGAAGAAGATTTTGAAATCGTTTGTCGGAAACATATTTTCTTGCACAAAGTGATGCGTTGATTTGGGTGATTATGGAGAGTTCAAGGCCGGGAAACGATGGGCTTTAAAAAAACATATCGATAGCACACACATCTACCACGGTCGCGGAAACCTTCCCTGGAATACCACCATTGAGCCGATTGAATATATGCACATTATTAATTCATCTTCTCGCAAGCATGATTTGTAATCGACCAACAGCCGCTGCTCTCTCAGCGAAGATTACTGGCTTGTTCCGCTGCACCTGATTCTGAGCATTTGAGTGTCCAAGCCAGCCTAGCCTTGAACGAGCAGGATATGGGGGCAATCGGGGCATGCATGTAACAGGATTTAAGCCTGGACGAATCACGAAATTAAGTTTCCATTTCCCAACGGCGCTTGGCCCAGATTTTAAACCGTGGCCAGCTCTTTAGATGGACAATCTTATTCCCTCTTTGGGATTTTCTGACGTGACGTCGTGCGTACGCTATCGCGCTACCAAGCCCCTTCATTGATCATGACCCGAGACGTCTCCGACTTGCGACTATTCAGGTCCATTGAGCGAATATTCCGCCACCAGCTTCTCGGCGGCAATCATTGCGAGCTGGTATACTGTCGATTGGGTATGGCAACTGATCTCTTGTTAGCTAGGAACCAGTCGCCTCAAATAGGACGGGTTGCTGACCTTGATATGATAGGCATGATGCCCAAATCAACCACACGCAGCTTATCCACGCCAAACACGCGAAATTGCGTATCAACCACGGCCTCGTCCTCTACAGTGCGGCCCATCTGGGTCGTGCCGCCCATGTGGAAACTGCTAGTGCACTTGGTGCGCCAAAAGTCGAGGATTTCCTCGTCGCTGTCGCCGGGGACATCAAGCTTTGGATTGATGTGGTGCTGACCCTTTGTAAAGCCCGGGCTATTTGTGACCTTTAAAACCTCCCTGGTGGCCTCGATGATGACGCGCTGGTCGTACGGGTGCTGCACGTACGCGGGGTTCAGCTCCAGCGGCGCGCGGGGATCCGACGATATAAGCCGACAGGTTCCCTTGGCCTGTGAATTCTGGAGAAACAGCAGCACGCCAATTGTGGGGGGCATGGGCTCTGGCGAGGTGTAGTACTCGGGGACGATGCCCAGGACGACGACTTCGTAGGTGGGGATGGTCGGCAGCAGCAGTCTTTCCTGCTCCTCGGTTGGAAGCTGTGCGAATTCCTGGCTGCCCAGCACGGCGTCGCTTTTGAAAAAGCCCATGGGTATCGTCGTGCCGGTCGTGACATAGTCGCCGGTTCCATGCGTTTGCCATTCGCGCATCGCTTGAGCCTGTCGCGTCTTGTCCCGGAAAAACGCGGCAATGTCGTCGTTCCTATCATCAGCACGAGAATACTTCATCGCAATGTGGTAGTGGTCCTTGGCATTCTGGCCCACGTGGGCGTTTTCTACAATCTGCGGGATGCCGAACTGCGCGAGCTGCAAGGCTGCGCTCAATTCAATCCGCCTTAATTCAATTACAATTCAATTAATTCAATCTGCCAAAATAGTAATTCAATTTAATCTAATTTAAATGTATTAATTGATTAAATAAATTAAATTATATATCTATTTTATTTTTATTTTTATGACTATTTTAAAGGTAATATTTATCTTTAAAGTATTTAAACTTAATATATTTTATTTACTTTATAGGAAAAATTCTTACTAACTTAGTACTTAATAGGGATTAGTATATCTATATGTGATTTTTAAATTCCAATATTAATTTAATTTTTCCTCTTAATATAAAATTATATATATTATTTTCTTTTATAATATATTAAAATATAGCCTTTTAAGCTTATTTCTTATTATTTATTATAATATTTATTTTAGGATTATTATATTAAGTTATTATTTATATAATTTTAATTATTACTAAGTTTATATTATAGAAAAAAGGCCTAGTATATTTATATCTTCTTTATTATAAATTATAATAATAAGCTAAGAAATAAATTATAATAAAATAATTATTATAATTCCTAAAATAATTTATAATAATAATTTTAATAATTTATTTATTTATAATTTAAGTTTTTATAAGATTATACCTTTAGAAATAATTATATTATTAATAATTTCCTTTTTAATTTTAATTATAAACCTAATTATAAATACTCTTAATTTTTAAGCCTTTCTAAGGGCAAAGTCTATAATTATATAGCTTAAGAAATTTAATATTATTAATACTAAGAATTTATTAATATTAATCCTCCTTTATATATAATTTAGGTAAAAAAGATATTTTTTATATAATTAGTTGCCCTAGTACTATAAGCTAAGGTTCTTTATTAATAAATATAGCTTTAATCTTATTAAAGTAATTAAAAATATTCTTAAGAATAACTTTTGGTTATATAATTATTATAATTAATAAAAATAAATTTATAATTATTTATTTATATAGTAAATTATATTAGCTATAATTTTTTACCTTTAAAATTAATATTTAATAATTAAGATTTATATATTGGATTTAGCCTTATTGCTAGCTTTTTTTGCCCTTATTGCCCTTTAATTATATTTAAGGAAATTAAATAAAAAGGGAACTAATATATTTAGTATTATTAATAAGGCTAAGGCTATCCTTATTAACTAGATTATTTAATTTAATCTTTCTTTTAAAATATTTAAATATAATACTTTTTAATACTTAATATAAATATTAAATTATATCCTTAATTAAGCTATTTTAATTTATTATTAAATAATAAAGAAATAAGTTATAGCTAAATTTAAAGCTAAGTAAAAGAAAATCTGATATTAACTTTAAACCTTATAATTACTTATTTATTTATTATTTAATATTTAGATTTCCCTAAATTAATAAGCTTTTCTTAGTATTATTAATTATTTTATTAACTTTAATAGTAATCTAATAATAAAATTACTTATATTAAAATATATTTTTAGCTTTTACTTAGGTAAAAATATTATTCCTTTGATTTTAAGGATTATTTAAATTTATAATCTAAATAATATTAGCTATTTTACTTTAAATAATATCTTAATTAATAATATTTATCTTAATTTCCTTTTTTCCAATTATTTTTATTTCTTTCTAAGTCTACTATTAATAACTAATATTCTAATAATTTGGTTATATTATTAGGGTTATATTATTAATCTTGTTACTAAAGCCTTCCTTAATTCTTTAAAGTAAGTCTAAGTAGTTATATTAAATAATAATAATATAATATAGCTAAATTCTAGTAAGTAAGCTAATTTAACTAATTAATTAAAGGTTAGCTTAGTTACTAAGCTATTAAATATTATTACCTTTATTTATTGGTTACCCTAATACCAAGAAAGCTTTTAATTATAGATTTAGATCTAATTTAGCTTTATTAATAATAATAATAATTTATTAGAAATTAATAATAAGCTATAGCTATATAATAATAATAATATATATTAGAATTTAATATTTTATATAATTAAATAGGCTTTTTATTTCTAAGAGATAATTTAATTATAAATTAGGATTAATTTAATAAAAAAGGAAGATTAATAATTATTAGTTTAAAAGAGATTAATAAAGAAAGATTAGAAAGTCTTAATATAAGTCTATAATCTTTTTCTTTCCTTTAAAAAGGAAATAATAAAATTCTAATTCTATTATCCTAGTAATATTAGGTAAATAATATAAAGCTTAACCTAATTAATAACTTAATTTAAAGAATAATATAATAATTATAATCCTAATTTAATTATAATTAATAAATCTTAATAATCCCTTTATATTAGCTAGCTAATAGGCTATTTATTTAATTATAAAGTAAATAATTTATTCTAATATTCCTTTAATTATAATTAATTAACCAAGAGATTATACCTATAAGCTAATATAAAGAAATATTTATACCTTTATTACTAATTAATTATTAATTAATTAAACTATTATAAGAAATTATTAAACTAAACCCTAGTCTATTAAGCTATTACTATCCTTTATCCTACTATTAGGGCCTATTAGATTAGTTTAATAGAGCTATTAAGGAAAGATCTTATAATTAAATAATTTTAAAATTTCTTTTTATATAATTAGGTAAATATATAATTAATAAAATAATTATAATCTATAAATAATATTATTAATTATAATAAATATTAAGATAATATAATCTAGCTACTAGGGGATAAGTTTTATAAGAAGCTAGCTAATATTAATAACCTAGCTTTTCTTAAGATAAAGCTTTAGCTTAGTTAAGCTCTTAAAAAAATATAAAATTTAATTACCTTTTAGTAATAATAATAATAAGCTTTTTTAATATTAAATTAAATAATAATTAATATTCTTAGTATATTCTTAATATTAGTTAAATATAAATATATTTTTAGTTAAGCTAAATTAATAATAGGACTATAATAATATAGCTTAATTAATAAGACTTTAGAAGTAATTAAGTATTTAAAATAATAGGGGGCTAACCTATAAGGTATTAGTTAGGTAACCTAAATAGCTTAATCTATTTAATCTATTTAATTTAATTCAATTTAAGGCCTAATAATTTAATTTAATATACCCTTAATTCAAGTGCCTAAAATCCTGATTGAAAATTGAATTAAGCGCAGCCTTGGCGAGCTGATCAGAGGGTCCCACCCCCGACAGCATCAAGATCTTGGGCGTGTCGAGAGCGCCCGCCGAGAGAATCACGTCGTTTTTAGCGCAGAAGTGCCGCCCATCGATCAAGTCGACTCCAACGGCAGTCTTTTCCTCAAATGTAACCCGGTGAACAGCTGCATCGGTCAAGATGGTCAGGTTGTCTGGACAGTCCACGAGTAAGTCTGCCGCTGTGATTCGAGCACCGCGATGCATGGTGCTTGGCATGATTGAAAACCCCAAAGGGTCGCCCGTATTCATGTCTGTATTGATCCGGGCGCCTTCAGATTCCCAAATATCCATCATTTCGCTCACAAACGGATCCCATTTAGTATGGTAGCCCACATGTAAGGGCCCTTCATACCCGTGATATTCGGGCTGCGGGGCAAGGTACTTTTCCTTTCCTGCGGGCAATTCTGAAGCGTTATCATGGCACCTCTCAAGGTCCTTCCATCGTCGCAGAGCATTGTCCCACCCCCATGCAGGGTCAGCCGTCAGCTTAGCCATCGTCTCCATGTCATCGCGGGGGTTGATAGTCCACCCGGTGAAATTGACGGCTGTCGTGCCGCCAAGCCCTTTTCCGCGAGTGAGGTCGATTCTCCGTCCCGCCAAATGCTCCTGCGGCGCGCTTAGGTGTGGAATGGTCTGCTGGGGATTAAGATGCTGGATAAATTGGTTGCCAACGACGCGGAGATTGGCATCGCTGTTGTCGCCGCCAGCCTCCAGCAGCAAAACCGCCGGCCGAGTAGCGCATTGAGCGAGAGTGCGTGCAACACAGCACCCTGCTGGGCCGGCTCCGACAATGATGAAGTCATATGTTGGCTGCGGTTCTGCCATCTCAAACGTCAATGCGGTCAAGGTTGTTTTCGACTGTCTTTTATCGGTATGGAGATGCTCCCAAAGACTACTCACGCTCGTGCTTTAGCTAGATTCTCGAGGCCGGAGTTGTCGGTGGGTCCGGCGAGCTGCAGTGCTATTGGGTATGTTGAAGATACCTTTGTTACAGGCCAGTCTCGTAGCCAGCGGAAGATGTCTTGGAAACTTGCCCCAGTCCTGTTGGAGTTTCCCGCGGCAGGAGACCCACAGCCAACTCTGGCCTCGAGATCTCCTTGAGACTGATGTTGCTTGTGGGGCCCTGTCCGCAAATCAAATTGCAGCAGGCCTTGGAGACTATGTACTTCTGCTTCCTGCCAAGCTGGCTTGCGATGAAAGTACCAGCCAATTGCCGCAAGTGAGGACCCACAAGCATCATTGGTCTTGAGGGGATTGTAACAGCATGTCCTGGACGATGCTACAACTTCTTCCCAGGTAGCACAGGCTAGCGACCAACAAAGACATCACTAACGCAAACCGATCTAGGGTCTCTTCTTGGTCAGGTAGCACAGACTAGCAGCCAACAAAGACCGCTAACGCAGACTAATCTAGGGTCCCCGTTCCTGCGAAATGATATTGGTTGTAATGGAACGCTATGTCCCGCGTGGGTCGCTGAGCTTTCAGTTCTGGACGTTTTGGCAGGATCCTGTGGTGCTTGTCGACTTGCACAGACAAGGTGGAATATGGGTGTCATATTCATGGCAGCCTAACTGCCCTCACATCAGTAGTATCAACCCGCTTAGAACAGACAGCACATATGTTGCAAACATGCCAAATTTAATCTTATCTACCTGAATTTTTTAAAATGTTCTTTTTCAGCCGGCTTACCTGTTCACATGGCTTAACTTGGTCTAAGGGATTGCCGCCTCAGCAACAGGCTGGCTACTGTGTAGGGTAGTATAGCATCGGCAAATCTACGTTTGGGAGTTTGTTAACCGGCTATTATTGTCGGTGAGTTTTGGTTAACCTTTTTTCTGTCTTATTGAATGCATGCCGGAATCCTTGTGCGCCGGGTTGCAAGATTCAACACACTTGGCTGCATCCGTGTGCCACTGCGGACTATGGTGGAGCCGGAAACGCAGCAAGGACAAGCCGGTGAGGAACGAAAAGCCAATCTCACTGCAAGATCACGAATCTTGAAGAATTTCAAGTTAGATACATTTAATCCACTAGCCCATTCCTTTTCTACCTATACTGCGATTAGGAACAGGCCGCATTTCGCTTGCCTTGTGGACAACGGTCACACAGGCCAAGAGGTCTTTTCTAAAGCAACAAGTATCCTCCTCCGAAAATAACGGATGAAATAGCATGTTGTGAATTGTACCTCAGTGTGCTCATGTCGTATCGGACTCACCGACCGGGCAGGCATGGAGTCATTGGGATCTGCATCAGCTATAAGGGCGTAGGGCGCAAATACAGATATGTTATCGGAAAGTATGATGATTTGGGTTGTGGCGTGACCCAGGGCGCTAGACGATTGTGTTGCAACCCTACTAGAGCAAGGGACGGGAGTAGAGGCTCTGCTCCCCGCGATGGATACTCCTTTCGGCGGGTTTGCGGATAGCGGTAAGGATTTGAAAACGTAGCATGTATTTTGGACAATTGCTGTTAAGTGCAGGTGGGCTTTTATATCAGATAGAAGAATCCATCTACATTTGTAGATTGGGTATCAAGGTAGATGAAATGGACCATGTTGACTGCATGGGCTGGAGGTGGTTGGCAACCTAGGGCGGGTTGAGGGTCGAATTGTGCCCACAAGCCGGCCGGCGCAGCGTCTCACGGCAGTTGCTTAGAATGTTGCCGTCGTAAAACTTCCACACGGTATACGAACAACCGGAAGCGGAAGGTCGACCAGGTCAAAACCTGACACGTGCCTCAGCTGGGAAGTGGATGCTTCCCTGCCTCGTTGCAATGCGTCCCGTCTGACTGGTACTTGGGGCGAGCGGGGTCGGCTGAGAACGTGAACCATCCGGTTGCAGGGTATGCATGTACATATGGTACGCACATGAATTATGTACGTATGGACACGCGCATGGTTCGGTTGTCGTCGCTCTGTCCACCTTGAGGCCCGACGACCGAAAGTCAAATAAAGGGGGTTGATTCATTACAGGGGCTGCCGGCCAGTTTTGAACCCGAGGTTGACCAGTTAGCTCTTCGACGCCGCTCATGGCCACATCGGCCGAGTATCAAGACTGATCGGCCGGGAAAAGTCCAGTACTGATATCGGAATGATGCACATCGGAATTTTTTAGAGCGCCTGGTGATGCTTGCTCTGCTCACCCCGTCGCCCTTGATGAACGCTGTGCTCTGACCATTGTCGCCCTGCGGCGCAACCTCAGCCCTGCGGCGTTGTACTAGGCTCATTGGAGCTTGACTTCTCGTTTCCCATATGAAGAGCCTTGCCCTCGGCGCATGAATCTGCGTCGGGTCCCGGGTTTGCTCGGCTTCCGACCGTGCCTGCCTTCGTGCTTGAACGTGATGTTCCATTCCATTCGCCACGCATGACTCGGCAATTCGCGTATTCCCGAGCGCGGATATTTCGTCCAAGCTTCTCCCAGCCATGTCAATGCGCGAGTAGGGCTGGCATGTTGCCGGGCCGTTAAAACCGTTTGTTCCCTAGCTTGCTGCGCCGTCGTTGTCTCTATTCGCACTCCAAATTAAATGCAATAAAACAACGTGGCCGCGCTGGGATATTCGCATGTACGTAAGATGCAGCCGAGAAAACCTGTTCCCATGTAAGATGCATCTCTCGTTTAATAAACAAGCAATCAACTACCGGCCTCGCCAAGCCGGCATTTCCCTGTATGCCTGCTTATTACGGTCAAGGGAACATGATTCTTATTGCAGCGAGATGCGAAGTGAGATGCCCACGCACGAGTTGGTCTCTCACCTGCGGCGAGTTCCCAAAACATGGGAACCCAAGTTGTCAAAGTGGCATGGTGCGGGTCGCACGTCCCAGATTGCTGGGCCTCGTCCCAATGAAAAGTCTTGCGGGAGCCCAGGATCGGGGCTTCCATTAGTCTTCCGGGTGGGTTGGATTTGACACCAAGCCAGAGCCACTGTCTCCATAAACCGCTCACGTTGCCTCGAATTGGGGACTGACGACGTCGTCTGGCGTGGCCCACATGGCCGGTCTGGGATTTTTTAGCGAGTCACTTCAGCCGCAAAAATAAGAAAGCAGACCATACACGCGCAACAAGTGAAGATGGGGGCTTCGCTGTCTCTCCTTCTTTCTTGACGAGAACCTTATCCGTGATTGACTTCAACCCTCTCCTCTTTCTTGTGCCAAACATCTGGTGACTGTGCCTGGAAAATAAGCACGTTCGGGCATGTCCCGCGTGACAAACCCCGACCCGCAGCGACGGGTGGGACCCGAGCTAACAGCAAATGCGTCCAGCATCCGAATCCTTCGCACGCACCGAAGTTGTAGTTGGGACATTAAAAGTGGGAGCGTGGGGATGTGTCCAGGGCAATCAAGAGGGAGGGCCAACTGCCGCATCTCTCATTCGCAGCTGGTCTTTGGGAGTTGTATCGCCAGAGGGGGAAGCGTCTCGAAGGCGCGCCGATCTCAGGAGGAACAGCGAGGGGGAGCGCTCCTCTTTCTTATCCTTGCTCTTTTCTCAAGTCTTGGCCCAGTCCATTGAACGACGCCGGTCCGAGTTGGCCGGCCCGCTCCCGAAACCGACGGGGGCTCCACAGTCGTACGACGACACTAGACACCTTTTTGGAGATTAATACATGGTTAAGCCTGGAAAGTCTGCCTGGCTAGCGACTCGCTGTGAGACGCTATCTTGCAAGGGATGACAATCTGGCTAGCACAGCAAAAAGCATGGACTCTTTTTTGTGTCACTTGGGATGCACTCTCTCTGGGGTAGAGTTCAAACGTTCGCTCCCTTCCCCCTTACTTGAAAGCTTTCTTTATTTTTTTGGTCCCCCCTCCTCCTCGTTAGTTCGGATGTGCTTTTCATAACGTCCTTCTTAATTTATTTCCTTGTTTTCTTTTTTTGGGAGGAGAGGAAAAAGCCGCGCCAGCGCGAAATGTGGTGCTGACATCATGGCCAAGGACTTGACGACCACCGTTTACGAGCCTATTAAGCCCGAGGGCTTGGCGTTCGCTCTATTGCTGGTGACGATTGTCTTCACCGTTCTGTCTAGTATTATTGTTTGCCTCCGATTCTATGTCCGCGCTTCGCTGCACGCCTTTGCCGTTGAGGATTGGTTGATGCTTGCTGGATGGGTGAGTACTTGCTGGCACGGCCTTGGACCTGATGACAGGCCGGAACCTGGCATTGCGAACAACTGTCTAACCTTTGCTAGATTATCAACCTTGGCCACAATGCCTCTGTCATTGTGCTCTCGTATAGCGGCATCGGCTCGCACGATGACATCATCACTGTCGGCATGCAGTACAAGATAGGACTTTGGACGATTATTTGGCAGTTCCTCTATGTGCTCGACGGCGCCCTCATCAAATCGAGCATCATCTGGACGCTGCTCCGACTCGCAAAGGATTTGAACAAGATGTACCGAAACGTGCTCTGGGCGCTCTTCGTCTTCAGCTGGATTGTTTGGCAGATTTCTTGGCCCGTGGCTATTTTCCAGTGCAAGCCCGTGTCGGCGGCCTGGGGCAAGCCGGGCGACTGCACCTCGGGCCAAAGCGTCATTCTGAACGTCTCGTATTTCGTATCGGCCGCCAACATCTTTACTGATATCACCACATCACTCATACCGATTCTTTTGCTTCGCCATCTTCAGATGCCTAGGAGGATGAAGATTATGACCATTGGCGTGCTGTCGCTGGGTGTGTTTGCGTCCGTAGCCACAACGATCCGTATCACCTACACTTGGGCCTATACCGCACCCTCGCAGAGATATTGTAGGTTTCCGCTGTTGGCTGGCTTGACAGGAGACAAGGATGGTGGGATAATAGTTAAACTCTGCAGACGAAATCGGCAAAATCGTCATGTTGACAGTGCTCGAATGCGACTTGGGCATCATCGCCGGCTCCATGCCCATGCTCCGCCGTCTCTTCCGCGACCTCATACCTTCATACGGCAACAGTGATAGGGTGACGGGTAGATCTCACGACGTTAACCTGGTGACTATTGGCGGAACCAGCGGACGACGCACCCACATGAAGCTATCAAACGCTCGCTCGGGCAACAGAACGCAAAACGACCACGACGACTAACACTTCCAGGACAAGGACAGCAATGGCGACGACGACTCGACTCGAAACATTATCCACATCACGCGCGAGATTGAGCAGGACAGCATGACGAACCCGGATTTGTCCACAAGCCAATTCCAGGTGGCCGTTTCGAGCAACAGACCCGGCCAAAACTCCAAACAAAGTTGGGAGCACTAGATGTGATTTGATAGGCTGGGTGACGACTCGTCGGGGCTGGTGGGTGCGGTTCATGCATCGATATGAAACTGCTGGCATGGCCTGGCCAAAGGGCGTAAAAAGGGGAAAACACGACATGATATATACCTGAGTCTGCGTAGACGTAATTGCGAATTTCATTTTGACCAAGAGAAGTTTTGATGCTCTCTGAAACATTTCTCATGCTGATCGTCCATTTGGTGTTGATCTCGATTATTATTCTGTTCCGTGATGAATTAGAGTGTCTGGTATGAAGAGTAGTCAGACTGGACATGCATCAGAAGTGACGACATATTGGTGACAGACGACCAAGGTAGGGGCCTGGACATCCCAGGCAAAAATTATCTTTAGTTGAAATTCTCCGGGCCTTATAGGATGAAATAAGTGTACCGGCTGACTTCATGATGGACATCTTGATCTGGGGGAAGTGGAGTCGAGTCAGCTAGCTATTAATAACTGTGCAAACTAGCATCCTTGCTTGCATACATTTGGATGTGGCGGCTCTGGTTGGCTTGGCACGAGGTCTGAGCCACAAGTACGCGTTTTGACAGCTGATAGATTTCGTAAAAAAAGAAATAACATCTGCAGCCTTACAGAAGCTGGATGATGACCGATTTAAGAGGACATGACGGCCGGCATTGATCCGCCGTAGCCCCGGATCGGTGCTGATCCATCGCGCATCTTTTCTCCGTCGAGGGTTTTAAAGCGTCGATCTGGCCCCGGCACGAAACATGATGAATATTCCTCGTACTTTTATTGCGCCAGCTTGATGGTAGATGAAAACTGCCCGATCAGTACTTTTACTTTCTTACGTCCAAGTCAACAGGGGAAATAATGCCAAGAACTAAGGTTTCACGCTCGGCTTGTTGTCATGGCGCGTTGCTGGCGTGTAACCGGAAGATGAGGGTGGTCAGTGCAACTGCCGCTTACGAATCGGGGTTTTTGTTAGCAAACTGCCATGAAGCGCATATCCAGCTACAAAGAAGGAAAATATATCCGGATGTATGACGACGATGGCCAATCATTCCGCCTTACGGCAGTCTTAATATAGAATTTTTGTATTGTTTTGTCTGCCCCTGAAGTTGAATACGAGATTTAAGTTGTTGGTCCTCGTTCGAGTGTATGTGCGGATCCTGTGGTTTAGAAATGACGATAAATATGAAGCAATGCCGGGTCTTTCAGGTTTGAGAGCACACCATATTCTACACTCGTTCATCCAATATAGAATTGGCATCACTTACAACTCGCTTCCATTAATTCTCCAAATTACTCAACTTTCCACGCAACTCGTCGCTCAAAATGACTTCAGGTACTTCTGCGACCGGTACTGCCTCGGCGACCGCCTCGGCCTTCACACCTGGGTGCACCAACCTTTACGACTCGCCTGCTTCCAACGAGCCCTCGTGCGCGATGCCCTACTCAAAGAACCATACCCAGCTCATGGCTGCGTGCTGCAAGGATGCCGACATTGTCAGCTACTATGACGATTGCGGCCTTTACTGCCTTGCCCAGGGCCAAAACGTCACTTCTCTCGCCAAGTGCCTGTACAACGAGGGCGCGGAATGGTCCCAAGTCTTTTGCTCGGGCAACGGTACTGCCACGGCGAGTGCATCCGTGTCTTTGGCCGCCAGCGCCAAGGCCAGTGTCATCAGCGTTGACACCAGCAGCGCCAAGGCCACGGGAACCGGCAGTGCGTCGGGCTCCAGCTCCAGCTCTACCTCGTCCAGTGGCTCTGATTCGGCTGCGGGAATCAGCCAGCCGCAGTCCGGAATCAACATCATGGGTCTCACCATTGGCGTCTTGCTCTTTACCTCGACTGTCTTTGGCGCTTTCCAGATTTAGGTATGAGACCTAGGGTGTCGGCCACAGCACCAAGCCCAGTCTCACTGTTGGATTGTTGGATTGGGAACATTGTCAAGATTTGTGGCTTTTTTTCTTCTTTTTTTCTGATTGCATTTTTGAAAGATCAAGTTCGAACCTGTACTTGCTAAGATTTCATTGTCTAAAAGAAACAGCATGCCGAGCTTTTGAAAGTCCTTTTTCCTTTTCGGTGTCTTTTCCTTTTCCACATTCCTCTCCTTTTCTGTGTTTTCCTTGGTGTGTTCATCACTGGATTTATGAAACAACCAGCTAGACACAATAGACCGTGCGCAAGGCTGTTTGGCCTCCGCGTGAGCAGTATGCCTCCGCGCGTAAAACAAGCGGGTGATTGAATTTGAGTCTATTTAGGGGAGCCATGCGGTTACTGCATGCACAACACACGCGGATGCTGCAAGAATTAGCCCTCCCTAGTCAATATTGAGGACAATGATCCCGCCCCATTGGTCGCCTACTTCTGCTCGCCTATCGCGAACCAACTACACGAAGGCGAGAGCCCGCGAATATGCGACCCCAAATAGTATACGGCTTCGGCGGCGGGATTAAACTTTATAAAGGCCATGCGCGTATTCAAGTCGGGCAAGATTTTCGGGAGCTGCATATGGTGCTGGGGTCGTGCTGCGCGAAGCCAATGGTGGTGACTTTGACGCCGCCTCAGCTCAGCCGCACATGCAGGGGATTCACAACGTGACCTAACCCGACAACTCGATTGCTTTGACGCGGAATGCTGCAGCTCAGAATATCTTCTGCGAGGTCGTTAACTAATCTGCATGTATCATTAGTTCCGCACTTGACTTTCTAAGGGCAAGGCTTCTTTGCCCCTCCGATCCTAGAGAGGCAGCATGGAAGGCAATCATTCTCAATATTGGCCGCATTTTCCCCAATTTTGATTTGAGGCCAGGGGGAAACTTGGGGGCCGAGATAACTACATGTTCAGAGCGCGCTTTTGATCTTTCTGATTAATTTGCTCATTTGACTCAACAGGCCTGATTTCTATAAAGACCACCCCCGTCACCACCAACTTGCCAGAATATTTTAACTGGTTCTACACCAAACCGACCACTCTACTCTTCATCTTCAACCCATTTTGTCAGGGAAGCGCCTTGCTTTCTAGAATGGCTTCCAGATTTCCCCTTTCTACCCAGCCCACTTGCCCCGACTGCGAACGAACTGGGCGCCGGGCCATCACGAGCCCTGGCAACCGCAACGGAAATGCCAAGCGTCCGTACTACTATTGTGATTCCAACCATGTGAGAGTATTTATTACTTGGGACGATGACGCGGGCATCATGAGTCAAAACCCCCGCTGCTGGTGTACTTTTCCAAGCCGCATTGATCGATCGAATAGCCCGGTGCCTTCTGAATGGTACGCCTGCGCGTCCAGAGACTGTGGCTTTCGGGAGAACATCGATCGAATCGAATCGAATCTGTCGAGCTGGAGGGCGCCTATGTCTCTCAAACTCAGACAAGACAATCACCATCGCAGACATATATGCCCTCTCCTATGACATCGGGGTGAGAGACTGCGCCATTGAACAGGCCATGCTTTTACTAACGGACCAAGTTGCATGACTATCAACTCTCAAGGCATGGACAACTGTGTTGTCCAAGCGCCAAGGCAAAATACCCAGTTGACAGCAGAGATTCACCAGCTTTACAGTGGAATGAGTTCTGTCAATATCGGGTCGCCAAATGCGAGCTCCTACACTACGGCGGTGGATAGCACGTCCAGAGTGGCCTACCAAGTGTCATCACCCAAATGCCCCAAGCATGGGTCTGGGTTTCTGGGAAGGTTCAAAAGTCGAAGCCGTCCCTGCATTTGTGTCTAAAAAAAATCTCTTTTACATGGTGAGGATGGATATTGGCAAACCAGCACTCGGATTTCCATCTGGGTGGCTAATAGCTAGCGAATTCTTGCCAGTCGCGACAAGAGATGCTGGCTGGGGGGGTCGAGAACTGGCCACGAATTCAACGTTTTTTTATTTTGTGCATAGTTATCGACAGTTAGTTATTTCCTAGTTTGTTGATTCCGATCGCAACTGTATGAGACATTTTATACATTCCCTCTCAGCCCATTATCTAACGTCCGCGCGGCTGCGGGTCCCCGATCGGGGAAGCATCCAGGACCATGGTAATCGGAAGCTGACCCGAGCGGGGTCACAAAGGAGGTGTTTAAAAGCTCATTACCATGCTAAATCAACTGCCCATGCATCTCTCGGTACCCATTATTGCCACCGGCATGATTCCAAATGGCTAGTCCGTAAGCTGATGAGTGTCAAATGACGAGGGAGATGGCTTTAAACGGAAAGGCTCAAAACTCTGCTGTCCAACTTAACATCCTTTGCTAGGATTCCCCAATCGATAAACCCAACGGCGACTTTCCGAAGCCCCACATTCATGGAGGCCGCACTCCGTTGAAGATGACTGCGTCGAGGCAAGCTACTCTTAATATTTCCTTATTCGAACAGCTAGGAGCAGGGTGAGTATGTATTGGACCAAAGTGCATACTGAGGTATAAAAGTTCTCAATCATCTAGGCTGGACCATTTTTAGAAATCCCTCCGCAAAACTCCTGCCATCTCTAATCGTCGTTATTACACCATGATTACACTCAAGGGAACTGTTTTCTCAGTCATTGGCTCACTGGCATACGCCGTGGCAGCGGACAAAGTGCTTCCAAAAATTGCTATCATTGCAACAGGGGGGACCATCGCTGGTCAAGCCACTGATAGCACCGCAACGACAGGGTACTCGGACGCTACCGTCGCGGTTAATCAGCTCATTGCCGCCGTGCCAGAGGTGTACAATATCTCACGGCCGCTGCCAATCCAGTTCTCAAATTTGGGAAGTGAAAGCATCAACTCAACAATCACGCTCGGCTTATCGAAACTTGTAAATAACCTCGTTTCCAACGGCAGCGCTGATGGCATCGTGATAACACATGGCACGGACACACTGGAGGAGACGGCCATGTTCCTTGATCTCACTTACAACGGCACCAAACCCGTCGCCATGGTTGCTGCGATGAGACCTGGAGGCGCACTCAGCGCAGATGGGCCGTTCAATCTTGTCCAGGGAGTTGGATTGGCTGCTTCGGAGTCTGCTGCAAATCGCGGCGTGACAATTGTTCTTAACGACCGTATTGGCTCTGCCATGTACACCACCAAGACCAACACCCGAGCTCTGGATACCTTCAAGGCGTATGAGCAGGGATACCTCGGCGTGTTTTTGGATGAAAACCCACTCTTTTACTATGATGCGGCGCGACACTCAAACCGGGCGTACTTTGATGTATCCGGAATCGATTCCCTCCCGAAAGTCACCATCCTGTACGGATACCAAGAAATGGATGTCGAAATCCTTAGGTCGGTGGTTAGGACAGGCACGAAGGGCATCGTAGTGGCGTGTGTAGGTGATGCCTCGCTGCCCTCGAATTGGATCGACACGGCTAGAAACTTGACGAGAGCTGGAATCCCAGTCGTGCGATCAAGTCGCACCGGTCAATCATATGTGGCCCCTCAGGATGATGTTCTTACGTCTGGAAATTACAATCCCCAAAAGGCCCGGATTCTGTTGCAGCTTGTGCTCCACAAGTACGGCGGCAAGAACACAACGCTCATTCAAGAGTATTTCAACCCATGAACTGTGCGAGATGATGCTAGAATAGAGAATTAAAGAGCAGTTAACCTAGAAAAACGATCGGCTATACACACTATAAGTGCATGTTTAATATTCAATGCTTTTCATCAAAGTCCATCTTCTTCTCTTCAACGCCCGCATCAACACCGACACTGACCTTCTTTCCCATCATACCCTTGGCGACGCGAACCATGCTGTGGCGGCCTTCCCAGAGAGGGTACAGCCCGACGGCAAAGGAACTTCCGAACAGCCAAATGATACCCACCGTGACCCAACCGGTGAAGAAAGGCTTGGAAAACACATATGACGAGCCGTACATGGGCATGGGCCAGAGGACAAGCAGAGCAACAGCCATGCACACGGTCATAATCTTGGCCGTCTTGGACGCCTTGTTTAGCTTTGCCTTGTCCTCTTCCGGCACAACAAAAACGCCGCTGGCAACAGGCTGGCCGGTCTCCGAGTCCGTGGCAAGGTCGGAGCTGTCGACATCGTCGGACTGCTTGATGGCGGCCATGGAAACCCAATCGTACTTGTCTGCGCCGAAGCCAAAGGTGAGCAGAGGCACGAAAATGATGGGGCTGAGAAGTGCCACGACGTTTCCTGCAAGCATGGGGTTGTTGGAGCCGAGGTTGTCGACGTTCAACACGCCGTCAAATTCCTTTGCGCAGGTGACGGTCCAGGCAATCAGGGCGCAGATGAGGCCGAGAATTGGAGAACCAGCGGCCGAGATCCAGTTTTGTCGGCTCCAGAGGAGCGTCAGAGTGGCGGGGATGACGGCGGCGGAAATCATGACGCCCATCCAAAGATAGAGCCAGCCCATGCTGATGCCGGCGTAGTACAGGCCGACACTGAATCCAGCCATGATGGTGCCGTATGCGCAAACGCTAGTGTGAGAAATGGCGATGAGTCGACTTCCGGAGGCGTGGGGGTTGATGTAGGTCCTGTTGATCACGTTAGCATTTTGTCCGTATGGAATGTGAGAATCCACTCTTACTGATAAATATCGTACGTAACGATAGAGGAGACGGCAATCAGCTGGGCTGAAGCGGCAGAGGTCACAGCCATAAAGATCATGATGAGCGTGCAGATGGCGCCAGACTTGCCCAACAAGCCGACAGCAGCATATGGGAGGACGAGACCAGCCGTCACATCAGCCGGATCCATGCGGTTGGGATAAGTCGGGAATGCAGGGTTTCCCTCCAAGGCCAAGGCACTGAGGCCCATGGTGGTGGCGCACAGCCATGGGATAGCAAACCATGAGAGACCGCCAATGATGTAGCCGGGAAGAGCTGCTACTGGGTGGGCAGCAATGGCCTTGTTGTAATATCCTGGCATTCATGTTAGATAGAGACTCGAAACCAAGTTTGAGTTGACTCACCGTTATCCATGAAGACGGTGCCAAAGTTACCGACAATGTTGATAACAAAAAAGATGATGCCGTCCTTCGACTTCATAGTCAGGTATGATCCGTGAGCATTGCCATCGACTGGGTGCGAAGCGGCGGCCTCCTTGAGCAGATCGTAGATTTTAGAAGGGGATCCCAATTCATCGCCGGTCGCATAAGCTGTCAATGCGAAAATGAGAATAATGACGAGGATGACGACAGTGTGAACCTGGAAATGTCAGTGATGGTGGCGTAATTTGGCTCATGCAGACTCACGTAATCTGTCAGGAATGTAGCCTTGATACTGCAATTTGTTAGTTTGGCACGAGCATTGTAGTTGGCCAACTCACCCTCCGAACATGGTGTAGATTACCACACCAAGAGGCAGCAAGAAACAGGCGGCCGCAGTGTGCATTCCCGTCAGCGATGTGACGACGGCCGAGCCACCTGTCAGCAACATGGCCGTGACGAGAATGTTTGTGAAAAGGCCAAAGCAAATGTAAACAAAGTGCGTAAGTCGGCCTTTTTAATGGTTAGTTGGCTTCAAACCCAGTCGTAAGCAAAGCAATTTGACTTACCATATCGAGCGCGAATCACTTCCAAGAATGTGTGGGCGTTGGGAGCTCTTCTTTTCAATTCAATCGCAATGGTGGCGAACAAGATGATTTGCACCGTTGCCCCTGAAGCATACTGATATTGTTAGGAATCAGCACCTAAGAGTGGGAATTGAAATTGCTGAGATACCCAAAAAGGACCAGAAACACCATATTTGTACGCTACACCGGAAGATTGCAACAAGGTCGCCGCCCATGTCCAACTTGACACGACAGCTGAAGCGACAAGACCCGACTTGACGGATCTGCCAGCCGTGTTGAACATTTCCGACGTTTGCTGTTCATTGTTGTATCTAAAGCGGTGCGGTTAGCCTGTGAATTTACGATGATATGTGCTGGCACAGATGGTACCTTTTCAAAATCCATGTGGTGAGAATCATGCCCAGAGCAAAGAGAAAGCCAAGGCCAACAATGATGCCATAGCCATAGGCTTGGCTCAAGGGCGGGGCCACTGTGCCAGATGAGGGACCGCCTCCGCCAGCCATTTTACGACTTGTCTTGTAGTCTCGGTAGTGCAGTAGTTTGCGTGTGTGAATTGGCTGAGTCTACTTTGAGGAAAATGGACAAAAGACTCGATACTTTATATTAAAATCTGCAAGCATAAACCCAACTACCTGTAACCTGTGATAAGAGCAAAAATTTTCTTCTTTTCTTTTCCTGGCTCAATGCCATTTCCCCGCGCTCGAGATAGAAGAATGTGTGGCTGATCATGGGGTAGGTTAATTGCGGCATGCCGCCGGGGGAGGCTTGAACTACCAGATAAGCGTTTCAACTGTGAGAAAAGTCGCACAAGGGGAGAGAAATGGGCTTGGGTGAAAATGCCAAGATGATAAGAATCCACGGTTCTGTGAAAGAGTGGTAAAGTGATTGGTGCTCCAACGAGAGGGGGTTCTTGGCGGCTGATGGCCCGCCCGCCGGCCAAGCCTTAATTGTGGCACTGGAGAGGTTTGAGAGGCATGTCTCTTTTATTCGTAAAGATGCAATTGCGACTGATAAGATAGAGTGCTTCTGGATCAAACTATTCCCCCCAGGCCATTGGGTGGGAATGGTGCGGGATTTAGGCTGCGCGCCATCCCTGGCCGTGGTTTGACCTGCGGCCACCGGCGGCCATTGCTGACCGCCATGAAATACACAAGGGATGAGGAGAACCGCATCTAGATGGCACGATAGGCGTCGATTGGGGGGCTCATGAGAGGCTTAACCTTGGGCCAATGAAGCCGACGAGCAACGGCGCTGTGGTCGGCAGTTCAGATATTCCAGCGCCGCCAAGACATAGCTGAAAGCTGGTGGCTGACACCAGCAGCGGCCAAGTGTGGGGGTTTTCTCCATGCTTCTCCGGGTAATGAATGACAAGCTCCCTGCAAACCTACAGGGCAGAGTGGCAGAAAATGGCCCGTCCTCTTGCGCCCTGTGACGACTCCAACGGCCCGATAAGCTGGTTGACATTCGGCATTGTGCCCATTTTAATTGAGGAAACGAGGTGAATTGATGACATAAACACTGAAATTGTAGAATGTTGGAATACTAATGCGACAGAATATTGTGGTTCAGTTCTGGTCACAGACACACCATGGCTGCTTTTTTTCTGCCATCCACTAGAGGCCGGCGGCCTTGAGCGACGGCGCGACTGATAAGATAAATGGATAAGACGCAATTGATTTGGTGTGTGATTGTGCTTAGTCTCATGAATTCAATGGAAAATGAATATTTTTCACCCAGCCAACACCTTTGTCCTCCTCCATTCGCCCAACGGCATTATTACCCCAGCTTCTCGCCATCTTGGAGCGTCATCTCCATGGCTGTCTGCTTCCCCGCAAACTCGTAACCTTAATCGCAGCATGTGTCGCAGCTCACGCTCGTCTCTCCGTCCAGTAAGTCCAGCTCAATCCATTTCATCATTTGGTCCCGAGGAACTAGGTAATCCGTGCGACGTTCAGACAATTTGAACTTGCTCTCGACTCAGCACAAGGTTTTGCTCAGACCAGACAGAACCTGAGTAGGTGTCACCGTTCGAGTTTGGCATTTGCGAAGAAATCGCCAGGACGAAAAAGAGAGAGAAGCCAACGAACATATTTGCGCCCATCTTTAAACGCTTGGACCGCAGCATGGGGAGCGATAGCACCATCAACTCCACCTTTTGATTTCGGCCTTCAAATGACCGGCATTCAACCAACCCGCCGGTGTTCAATCACTACCCCGGAAACACTGGGAAATACCGCCAATGACCCTGTTAATTGAGTTATTAGCTTCCAATCCACACCAACGCCAGGGATTATGGTTCATCAGTATCTGCGTAATTAGTTTGCGAGATAGTATAAATTTAGAGACCGTGGGCCATTTTCTCGTTGCGCCTGTTCTCTATCGTCTCCATTTGTTCATTTGGAGTTGCGCCTTCAGGATGCGACCGCCGCGCAAGCTAATCACCGCCCTTTGGGCAACAACAGCCCTAGCATCATACCCATGGCTAAATACATCCTTACCATATGAGGAGCGGCTGCGCTCTTTTATAGCGCAATTGGGCGACCAGCAAAAGTATGACATGGTCCAAGGTGACACAGAGGTTAGAAAGCCATACTTGTGAGATTGGCTGAGCTAGCTATTGACACCCCATCAACAGTTGACCGACAACGGCACCGGCGTAAATGCCTGCATTGGACACATCAGCGGCAATGACACGCTAGGCATCCCGGATATCTGCATGGGCGACGGCCCTGCTGGCGTGGGCAATTCCATGGACAACGTGACTGCCTTTCCCGCACCAGTAGTTGCAGCCAGCACTTGGAACAGCACGGTTCAATATGTGTACGGACAAGCTCTCGCGCAGGAGCACCTAGGAAAAGGAAGAAACGTCATTCTCGCCCCGACCATCAACATTCTTCGTTCGCCGCTATGGGGGAGAGCAGCGGAGACATTTTCCGAAGACACGTGGTTGACCACGCGCATGGCGGTTGCTGGAGTCGAGGGCATCCAGAGTCAAGGCGCGCTCGCATGCCCCAAGCACTTTGCCGCGTACAACCAGGAAACCAACCGGTTCGGCCCGTCTCCCAACTGGGACACGGTGGATGCTCAGGTTAGCAAACGGGCGCTGCACGAGGTGTATTTGCCCGCCTTCAAGGCTTCGGTGCAAGAGGCAGATGCTGCCTCGGTCATGTGCTCCTACAACAAGGTGAATGGATACTTTGCGTGTGAGAATGATTGGCTCCTCAACACGACACTCAGACAAGATTGGGGATTTGAAGGGTTCGTCGTTGCGGATTGGTACTTTTCAACGCGCAGCACTGTGGCTGCTGCCATGGCCGGGCTTGACATTTCCATGCCCGGTGGCGATCTTACAGATTCATACGGCTTTCCTGCCTATTTTGGAGACTTGCTGGTAGAGGCCGTCAACAATGGCTCTGTGCCCTCGTCTCGTGTGGACGACATGGTTGAGAGAGCATGGAGATACATGTTTAAGCTGGGTCAGGTCGACGATCCCGTGTCCGGAAACTCGCTGGCGCACGTGCGTACACAAGCTCATTTGGATCTTGCGCAACAGATGGCCGAGGACGGTTCAGTGTTGCTAAAGAATGAAAAGGCCACGCTGCCGCTTTCTGCGAAAAAGTACGCCAAGATTGCTGTTTTTGGAGTCGACGCCACCTCTGAGATCCAGGTGTCGGAAAACCACGGCGGCTTCGTCATTGACTCCACCACTGTCGTGCAAGCGCCCTTGGACGCGCTGAAGAAGCGAGGATCCAAGGAAGGCATTTCCGTCAAGTATGCCGAGACGTATCCTGGCACTGGCCAGTTTCCCACCGTCCCGGCCTCCATGTTCAAGGACGGCGGGCTCAATGCCACGTACTACACTACAGCCAACTTTTCCGGACCCGTCAACCAGACCGTCTTTGTCCCAAACATTACACTCGGCGCCTATCCTTCTGAGCTCTGGCAGAGCTGGCCTCAAGTTTTCTCGACCATCTATGAGGGAACGTTCCTGCCCAACACCACAGGCACCTACCACTTCTCGTTGTTTGGTCAGGGAACAGCGCTTCTTTACATCGAGGACAACTTGATTGCCAATTTGTCTTATGCCAACTTTGGCAGCTATGCCCAGGGCACAGCCTACCTCAAAGCAGGATCCGAGGCCAAGCTCGTACTCAGATATGACATGGCCTACTCCCTCTCAACAGGAGCGTACGGCATCACGCTCGGTGTCGATGTTGGAAACCTCACTCGCGATGCTGAGGCAAAGAAGTTAGCCAAGTGGGCCGATGTCAGCATCATTTTCGCATCAGACCGCATCTCAGAGGGAATCGACAATGGCGATTCGCTCACCCTCACTGGAGACCAGGATGAGCTAATCAAGGAGGTTTCAGCATCGTCCAAAAAGACGATTGTGGTGCTGAACACCAACTCGGCTGTCTTGATGCCATGGATTGACCAGGTTGATGCTGTGCTGGAGTCTTGGTACGGTGGACAGCAAATCGGACTTGCACTTGAAAGACTCATGTTTGGCGATATCAGCCCCAGCGGAAAATTGCCCGTGACTTTCCCCAAGACCCTCGATGACACCATCCAAATCAACACCAACCTCGAGGCCCCATTTACCGAGGAACTCTACGTGGGATACAAGGGCTATGAGAAGCGCGGCATCGAGCCACTGTTCGCATTCGGCCATGGACTAACGTATTCCACGTTTTCGCTTCATGGAGTCACCGCAGATGTGAACGATACCCATGTAACCGTGGAGACGACGCTTTCGAATACCGGAAGCGTTGATGCGCGACAAGTAGTCCAGCTCTATCTCAGCTACCCAGAAGAAGCCAATGAGCCGCCAAAGCAGCTGCGAGCATTCAAGAAGGAGTTTGTTGCCGCAGGCGGCCACGAGGCCATTGAGCTTGTCATGAAGAAGGATGACATTCAGATTTGGAGCGAGTCGGCCGAGGACTGGGAATTTGTTCACGGAGAGTACACGCTGCATCTTGGGTTCTCCAGTGTAGATATTCTTGTCCAAGACAAGCTTGAGCTATAAATTGTAGACGTCTTTTTGATACTGTATATACTTTGGATATCATCATGTTTCCCTCAACGGCTTTTGATGATTGATTGACTAAATGAGCGAAACAAGCGATAATGACCTTTCGCCTCTTAGCCCCCACGCCTGTGTCGCGGTCTTCCTCTACTTCCCCATCCATTCCTATTGTGGTGCTCTGTAAGCCTCCCATATAGCTCCCCTTTATCTTTCCAATCTTTTCTGGTCTTTTCACAGAGCTCTCGGGGTGTCTTGTTGTCGTGGTTGGGTCGGTTCATTTGCACATCTCCGCCAGCCTCTTGAAGCAGTCGCATCATTTCGGCTTGTGCGTTTGATACGTAATCGGCATCAAACACCAGGCCTCTGTCGGGATACACTCGTGCCTTGGCTGCCATGTGCACCGGCGAATCTCCTTGGCTGTTTATCGCATTGCAGTCAGCTCCGCGACTCAACAAGAAAAGCGCTGCTTGGATCTGTGTCACATCCTCTGCTACGTAGTGCAAGGGTGTACATTCAGCCAAACCCACGTCGTTCACATTAGCGCCGTAGTCTAAGAGCAGAGCAATGGCAGCAACGTCAATAGGTTTGCCGTGCTCAATGCTTCGACACAAATCGTGCAGCGGGGTTTCTCCTCTCGGGTTTCTCAAGCTTGCATCTGCTCTCCTTTCGCACAAGAGTTTGAAAATCGCGGTATGATCTGCGCCCCGTCGACCATACGTTGAGGCCGCATGGTGCAAGGGAGTGCTGTTTGATGCGTTTTGGGCGTTGATTGAGTCAGGGTGCCAGTCCAACAGGAGGCCCATGGTTCTGGCAATCTGTTTTGCATGCTCTTTAGACTCCAGGGCTCCCGCCCAATTGTCTGGATCCGGTGATGGACTCTGGGCGGCCCAGTGCAGCGGCAACTCTCGACGATTGTCGCGACAAAAAACCATGTCTTCGATTTCCACGTCGCTTCCGCGCCGATCTACCAGGACCTGCATGGCATCGGCATTTGATCGCAGGCTGGCCATGAATATCGGCGTGACGTCCCATACATAGCGTTCCACGCAACTGTATTCTGGAGGTGTCCAACGGAAAACACGGAGCGGCCTCGTCTTTTGATAGACATTAGCGCCTTGGTCGATGAGCCGGTGCATCAGCTTGGGGCTTGCCCAGCGCGCAGCCAGACTTATGACGCTATGGCATGGCTGCGATGCAGGCAGATCCACGTCATTTAGGTGAATGGTGAAGTCGCATGCATTGGCGCCATTGTCGAGCAACACATTCATCACCTCCTCGTTTCGGCGGAGCGTTTCGGGGTTCCAGATGATCGGGTGACCGGGGAAAAAGTCATTGATCTGTGCAGTTGCAATAATGGCAGTATCGCCGAAAGAGTCCTTTTCTTGGATGTCGGCGTAATGTGGCTGGTTGCTGAGCAGGAACTGGACAACTTCAACCTGACCGCATGCGCCCGCCACGTGGAGCAACGGCTCACGTCCGTTACCTCGCGAGGTTTCAGCAGTCTCATTACGGTGCTCCAGAAGAGCTTTGAGAGCATCCACGCTTCCTCTTCTCACTGCTGCGTAGTATACGTTTTGATAGTCTGGTACGAACTCGCCGTCGAGAGAAAAGGTGCACTTCTCAAGATGCTGCCTGAGCGCCATGACATCATCCTTCTCAATCAACTCCACCAACGACTTTAGATACCCCGTTTTGGCGGCCATGGAAGCTTGCATCTCTGCAAACTTCCGCTCGGCAACCTCTCGAGGCTGGCCAGCCCAAAGCGCTTCGTCTTCTTCATCGACGCAAAAGTCGTACCTGTCGGAAGGGTTGTTAACGCCGGGCAACTCCATATCGGATGATGTTTGCAGGGTTTTGAGGTGGGGAGTGGCCAGAATAAATTTGCGCAACTATCTAGATGCTGCTTTGGTCTCGTGAAATATTACTTATACAAAATCCCTTGTGTCCAAATTGTCAGAAACAAGCCGAGCAGAGTCATCCGGCAGCCCAAGCTGAGCCAGGGTGGGTCATTCGTGGTTTTAGAATGGGGCTGCATCGATGAGATAGCTTCGAGTTGAACAGGCTATCCCGGCCATCTCTCGGATTTCCACATCATTAAGGATAAAAAAAGCTTCGCCAGCCTCTCCTGGCCCCGTTTTCCACCTGCGCCTCCCAGTCTCCCACCACATTTAGGGCAGTGCCAAGGAGGAGTAGCGGAGTAAGTCGCTCCCCACTTCGTTTGGTATGGGACAATGTGTGTTTGTAGGAATGATGAAAACAGATGCGATATTCGAAAGGAAGGATTAATATTCAGTTTAATGTCCAATAGAAAATCTTTCGTTGTGGACTCTTTGACAGGGGTCCATAAAGAAAACTGTGATGCTTGCGTTGAAATGCAGCTACCCTAGAGAAGTGGATTGAGACGCTCTGGATACGTTCATCTGACCTTGACGTTGCGTTTGACGGCGAAATGAATCAAAAAATCCCCCTTTTCAGCATTTAAATAATAGTCAATATTTTAGTTGGCCTGTTGCCACAAACAAATCGGCTACTTCTTTGTGCACACTGATCATTGCAAGACCACTAGTCACCCAACATTTAGAAGTCCTCGACATTCGAAATTTTGAAACCTCCAGGACACAGCTTTTGAAAGACTTGATCTGGATCATATTTTGCGGCCGTATCCCTCATCATATCGATATTCTCTGCACCGTAGCTCCGCAATGGATCCTGACTCTTATCCGCGTAATTGAGATAGATCCAGTCAAGATTGCCACCGTCAATGGTGGCAGCGAACTCACGAATCTGCCGGACCCACCTTTGCGCCCTTGGCTTTGCGAATTCTTCCTGTTCAGCAGTTTTGACCATGACGACGCCAAGAAACAGGATGCCGTTCTCTGCTTGTCTCTCGACCCCCATGACATTGCCGCCAGCATCGACGCCGCGTTGGCCGAAAAGCGCAGGCAATGGTTGTAATACACACTGGGTGACGAAGTCTCCATCTGGAATGAAGGCCTTTAATTCTTCTACCAGCTGATCGTGCAACTCGGATGCCTTGGCAATGATTCGGGCATCGTTTTTGAAGGAAGACGTGAACCAGATGTCACTAAAAATAAAGATTAGCTCGCCCGGGAAAAAGAAATACAACGGTTGTTCATCTTACTAATAGTCAATGGGATTGTTGTACTCGACTGCCATTTCTGCAATTGTGGTCATCTTTACCGTGTTCGTGATCTCGGGAAGCTCTAACCACTTTTTGTACGCGGGAGGTTTCTCAACCCCTGCCACATTTGTGTACAGAGTGCCGATGACGACATCTTTGAAGTCGGGCGTGTACGTAAATATGGTGACCAGGTTGCTGTCCGTGTCATTGGCAACATCATCTGTAAACGACACAAGGGCATCGATGGCATCGGGTATGACTTCCTTGGCGAAGAAGTTCATTCCGCCCCATACCTTGTCGGTGGGGATGGCCTTCATTGTGAAGTTGGTGACGATGCCAAAGTTGTTTGATCCGCCTTTTAGGACCATGAACAAATCCGCGTTGTTATTTTCGTCGGCCGTGACCATTGTCCCATTGGCAAGGACGACTTGATACGACACGACATTGTCACAGGCGAAACCCTGGCGTGCGGTGAAAAAGGTATTGCCGCCGCCGAGAATCAGACCCGCAACACCAACGTTGCCTTCGCGACCACCCGCAACCACGCGATTGTATTTTTGCAGCTCGGCATAGACGTTGCGCCATCGATTTCCGGGTCCAAGGCTCGCGGTCTCGGTTGCCGAGTCGTACGTGACGTGGTCCAAGTGAACCAGATCAATCGTCACCCCGTTCTCAATGTTGTTGGAGCCAGCCCAGTTGGTGTGGCCACCGCTACGGACGGCAAACTCTTGGCTGGCACCGACAAGGGCTTTGACAGCCGTAGCGACTTCTTCGGATGACTGGGGCTGAATAATGCACGCCGGGTGGATCTTTGCGCTGTTGGACCAGTATGACTCCTCTCGCACGGCGTATTCGGCGTCGATGGGCGCCAAGATGCGCGATCCGAGGCCAGCCGCAAAGAGTGCCTCGGCCTGAGGAATGTATGGGAAAGGTACAGAGAGGGCCATGGTTTAGCGGCTCTCTGAGTTTGAATGGACAAGATGGGGTGGGTTACAAGAGTATATCTGTATTTCTTTGGAAATAGACTCGATGAGGAACAGTTTCCTTTCTATATTTTATCCCATTTCCTTCTTCTCTGGTCTTCAGATCGTAAGGTGCGCGGAAACAGCCCCGCGGTTGGCCCCTGAGGCATGGCATTTCTTTGCAGCTTCCACGTGTAGCATCTAAAGACAAGCGAGCGGTACTTTTTTTCTTCTGTCTGACTGATTTCCTGATTAAACCACGTCGGAAATGCAGGCCATGGCACCCGGGACAAGGATCAATAAAGACTGCCGGGGTGTTGCCGCTGTGGGACATTGTTCCGCATGGCAATGGCTAGGTTGGGTCCGTTGGCAGCGAGGTAGATCGGCATTGCCAAGACTGGCTATTGTATCAGCCGAGCCCGACTTGCTGCGATTCACAACACGTACATTGGAACACCGAGGTTGATTCAAATGGTAGAGAGAAGACGTCGAAACAAGAGAAACATATTTTGATGCGACAAAGAAACAGAAGAGCAGATTCCGGTGAGAGAGATGGCAGTTGAAGATCGATTGAGCAACACTGCTCAACCAGCCTGCTTGTTACTCAAGCACACGCTTGCAATGCATCCTGCATGCCACTTTAGGTAGATGGGACCAACCCCGCACAGCGCATCATTTCGCCTCTTCTAGATAGGTGCCTCGGCAGTTTAGTTGAGGGAGGAGAATTCACCTTGCCGAGTGCGATAGGATTTCACCATGATTCATGCTCGCGTAGGTCAATTTTGACATGCTATTAGGATAATCTAGTGACCCGAGTACTATACAAGATCTTTTTACAGTGCAATCAAGAGGAGAGATGCATCAACGTGTCCAAGCTCGTATACAAGCCCATTACCCGCTTGTCCGACTGCTCGCCCAAAGCCGCAAATTTCCGCTTGTCCTTGACAACCTCCCAGTCGCAGCCGTACTCATTTCCCGCAATGACTGCCTTTCCAATCAGCTTGTACCGCTGGCCCCCTCCTGTCGCCGGGTAGGCAGTATTCGCACTCAAAACTGCGCAATCACGATGGTTCCAGAACTGGTAGATCAAATCACCCTTTTCGGCATTTGCTGGAACAAGACCCACTACCCCACCGGTGCCCAGGAATAGGCGGAGGCTCTCGGGCTCAGAGGTCGCGTGCGTCAGCCCTAGCTTGCCGATCGATTCGTTTCGAGATCTGGCTCTGTGAGCCAGCGCCCTCTTGAGATTCTCATTTCTCGTCATCATGTCAGAGAATTCTAGGCCCATTGGCCTGGTATCGTGAACTGTTGCATCCCATCTCTTCATCGCGTGGGAAGAGGCCTGGAAAGTGGAGATTGGTGGCCCAACCTGCTCAATTTTCATAGCAAGTCCTCTCAACCCGAATTCGGCTCCTGGCTGCTCTTTCTCCTGCAGGAGAAATGGGTACTCCTCCTCGCCAAAGAATGAACCATCGTGCTGTTGATAACTGCTTTCTTTATGGTAATCAGTGGCTGTTGTCTCCCATCTGGGATGCCACCCGGACTGTTTGGTAAGCGCATGACGAGCCAAGGCACTGAACTGGACCATCTCGACGGCTCGTTCATCGGCATTACGTGAGGATTTCGAATTTTGGAATCGAATTGTATCCCTGTAAACTTCAAACAGGGATTTTCGGTAGTCGAGGGGAATCGTTCTGTCCAGGTGATCGTAGGCCAGGTCGAGTAGAGCATAAATTCGGTCGTGGGGCATTTTAGAAGAGAAATTTCTGGATGCACTGAGGAGTCTGGCGAGAGAGAATGTCGTGACGTTCCTGTACCTTGTCCGTCGCATTTGATCCAGATGCAGTAGGTGCTTGATGCTAGGAGTGTTAGGGATGGTTTTGTTGTAGTACGAAAGCCAATTCATGAAGCTGTGCCATGGTACGCGGCCCTTTCTGTGGACTACATTGATGTCGGAAGCGAGCATGATTTCTGGCAAAACCCACGTCTGGTTCCACAGCGGATCCATGGCTAACTGGTCCAAGGAAGGTTTGATGTCGTTCAAGAAGGCTTCTTTTTCCGTCTTTACGGGCGGCTCTGAAGCAATATCGTGAATGACACGACCGAGTTCTTGGTCCTCCATTTCCAATCGATGGATGCGAATCTTGACTTCCTCAGCAGATGCGTCCTCGCGCGAGGCGCTCCTCTCAAGTTGGCGCATGGCTCTAAGCCGATTCTCTCGCTCGTATTCGAGTCTTCGGAAATCGCTCTGCATTTTCTTTTTTGAGTATTGCCGAGTCTTTTCCAGCATGTCGAAATAGCCCGCGGGGGTTTGGCTGGTGTCGAACATGGCACCTCGAGCACCGAGCCAAAGCAGAGCCGACTCTGCTCTGCGGTAGATGAAGGCGCGAAGTGAAACCTGCTGGTTCTTTTCGGCCGCGTTGGCGTGGTTGATGCATAGTTCCTCAACCCAGAGAGGCTGTGGCTGAGATGTATGGCGAAGGTGGTATAGGGCTTGCCTGAGACTAGGCTTGATGTTGACCTGGTTGCCATTTATCCAGATGGGCTCAGATTCAGCTTCATTCTCAGATGCATACGACAGCACGTGGTATTCAGGGTTGTCGGAAAAGTTGGCTGACACCAGGTCGCCTTGAATGCACCGGTACCACGAGCCGGGAAGCAAGACAAATAAGCGCAGGGATTCTTCTGTTTCGTGCAGAGGGGGATATTGGGGAGGCGGGGGCTTGTATGGGCCGTAGGTGAAGTGGAATTTGGCGTAAAAGTTGGAAATAAAAGTCGACATCATCTCGTCGAAGCAACCCATGGCGAAAGCAATCGCGAGTAGGAGCGGAGCGCCCCAAACCAAGGCGCGAACCGTCGTGTGTCTAAGCGGCATCAGGAAGGGTTGCCTGAATTCTCATCAAGGTCGCACTCGTAGCACGTGACACTAGCTCTAGGCTGACAGAGGCTGTTGTGGGTGGAATCGCTTGTAAATTATAGGTGGCAATGGGCGAGCTGACAGAATCCTTCAGTGGCTGTGCAAGGCGACGCGGCCATGAAAAACTGGTTTCAATGCGCCTGAACGGCACATTTATAGAAAACTAGCCATCCGTGGAACAGAACGCCGGGCTTTGTCTGCTCTGTTGGTCACTGTTCTTTGTTCAAAACGATGCCACGCCACCTTCCAGCTTGACTCACAACACGATGAACAAGATGAAAATACTCGCTTGTTTGCGACATGATAATTGGCGGGCTTTTCTGAAGGTTCGAGTCGCTCTTCCAGCCAAACGCATCGTCTCCTGCGACAGTAAAATTGCCATCGTGGAGAGATGTTATGCTACGCGTCGTCAACGGGATTGTTTTCTTCTCTCTTTTTGTGAATTCCTTTTTAAGAGAACTGCAGTTTGTTACTTTTCAAGAAAATCACAAATGCTAGCAAGTGCCGCGATGGTAGATGATTTCATCTTGACACCTGCCACGTTCATCAACAGCAAACAACCGTCTCCATCCGCATTCATAATCTACTGAAGGGGAAGGCTAGCTTGAGATAATTAGCACCTGTTACATTGCATCACCGTCATCCAGTTTTGTCTGGCTGCAGCCCAACAACTCACAAAGTGCAATGGCCCCCAAGACGCAGTGATGGGTATTTCCTGTGAATCCCCATATGTTTCCTCTTTGTTCCCCCGATTTCTTGTTCCAGCTACAGTAATCAAGCGCACGCATATCTTCTTTACCTCCAAGCAATAGTGTCATTGTTTCATACTGGTTTGCAATGAGTCGACGAGACCATAAGGATGATTCTCTTTCGCCGTGGCGCATCAGTCTCAACTTGGAGGAAGAGGAAACCAGTCCCTTCCATGATCGAAGCGTGCATCAGTTCCTGCTTCAAGATCTTGCAACTGAAGACAGAAGTGCGGAACATGACCTCGCTTGGTGCGATCCCAATCCGCCCTCATCCATTCAGCAGCAGTCCGCCCAAGGCGGCACAGTTCAAGGGATGCATGCTGAACAGAATTCAGAATCCACAGACCTCGGCTCAGTCACATCCACGCTTCTTCCCGCTGACTTGGGCTCGCGGAGCGATCGGCTTGAGCCGAATACCAAGCCCTCGCGCGTGACTGACCATCTTCTTAGCAAAGCGTCTAATGATTTGACAAGGTCAAAGGTACATACCGCACCGCTGGCATCACGCACAATTTGGTAAATCTGGTGGATGGAAATTATGAGCACCACCATTGCATTCTGCTGCATCATCGGCATTATCGCCATCCTCTTCGTTTATCGCAACAAAACTACCAACCAACAACCAAAAATGATCACCGTCAATTCTCTCATCTCTATTTTCAGTTCCGCATTGAAGGCGGCAATGATTATGCCCGTAGCAGAAGGTGAAATTCCAATAAAAAACAAAACTGTGCAATACTGATAGAGCTCAACGACACAGGCATTGCTCAGTTAAAATGGGGTTGGTTTCGTCAGCCTCGGAAGTTATCTGATGTGATTCTGTTCGATGAAGCCAGCCGAGGTCCTTGGGGCTCGTTTATTTTCATTCTCAAAAAGGCCTCTAGAATCAGCGGGTCGTAAGTGATTCTTTGTCCAAAGCCGCTGCAGAACGCATGTGTAACCCATGTGCAGCCTCTTACCTTGCTTGGGCGCCTTCATAACCATTGCCGCTCTTGCCATAGACCCCTTCACACAAGCACTGGTGGTGCATGGCATCTGCACCCATGAAATGGAAGGGAGAACTGCGCAGGTACCACGCACCAATCATTATTCGGCATTAGCCTATACGCGTACATCAATAGGAACAAATTTTGTGCAGTCATATGCAACATCAACAATGCATATCGCGATATACAAAGGCCTCATAGAGTCGATGAATACGTCGTCACTCATTGACGCAAAATGCGAAAAAGGAAACTGTACATTTACCCCGAATGGCGACGGGGCTTTTTTTCCCTCTCTCGCATTGTGTCACACTTGCCGAGACATCTCAAAGAATATCACGAAAATAACGGCTGAAAACTATAAATATTCATCCCCTTTAAACTTTACACTGAGAAAGCCGGCGGTCCTTGCTTCGTGGGTGTTTGCACGTGGACTTACTAGTCCTACTGTCAACTTTCAGGTCCTAATGTTGAAACTTTCCCCAGGCACTCATAACATATCGGGAGTTTTTGGCGTTGATTGCAGCATCTCCCCATGTATCAAGAGATACAGGGCGGTTGTCAAAAATCAGAGATACGTGGAGTATGAGGTAAATGAAAAGCCATATTCTATGCTCGGGCCTCAGTACGTCTACGGGACAATAGATTCGATGCCAATATCCGGGGGGATTTGCATTCTCACGAATTCCACGTTGATGGACGGCGAATACCAAACGTGTACGTCGTCTAACAAACAAAGCGACTTTGACTCGCCTGCCGTCTTAATTCAAATGCCCAGCCCTTCCCCAAACACCTTTATATATCACCCCCAAAAATGTGTTTGGGCAACGGCCCGGCTATCCTACATGGCGATTCACAATGCCTTGAAAAGTCTTGTTGGCGGCAATCTTACGGTCCCCGAGGAAGCAATGGACTCGATAGATCCACTAAACGTTTACGGAGAAATTTGGTTTCAAAGGCTTTTCAACCATGGGCAAGGCGACATGGAGACTGTAGAGACATTTTTCCAGGGCCTCACGTCGTCTATTTCCGCAGAAATGAGGAACCGTCCCAGTTCTGGGAGCGAGAATACCCCGACACATGCGAGCGGGACGGCATACGACGTGACGACATGCATATCCGTTCGCTGGCCTTGGATCTCATAGCGCCCCTCGTTCCTGATTATTTACACTCTGTCGGAGATTATTCAGGGTCCCATGTATTTCAATAAATTAGGGGCGTTAGCATGACAGCAAGAAAGAGAATCTGCCGAGGCTTGTTATTGACTGCTAATACCAAATGGTCAAGCCTTTTATGAAGGTCGCTTGTGCCCAAATTCTTTTGTTGACGCGCGCAGGAAAGGTTAGCCCTGGTCAGACATAGCCTGTTTGCCATAGCTCACACACGGGCGTTTTCCTTCAAGACTGCAGAAATTTCAGATAGCCGTGTTGAAAACAAGTGTGAAGATGGTGTTTGCGAGTTAAAATGCACAATGGGCAATGGACCCCAACTCTCAATCTTAGGGAGAGCTATTCACCAATGTACGGTGATGGGCAACTACGGTCGCAATTTAGATATCATCCAAATATATAGATGAGGGTGGAAATGAGGACAATGTGTATTTTGCCTCACACTAGCCTAACAGCTAACTAGCGGCAATGCTAGTTGTTGTTCTGGAACACAAATGAGCTGATTACAAGCGCTACGTAGGCGAAGCGAGACAACTCAGCGCTCCACTTCAATCGCCAGCCCCTAATCTTCCAGCGCGTGTTGCTCTTTCAAGCGCAGATCCTTTTCGCCCAAGCTGGACCTGTGCAATAGCTGGTCCAGGCGGTCAGGGGTTGTCTTAGCTATGTTCACAGCTGACCCACTACTCGCAAGGCCTCGACTACCTAGGAATAACCAGCCGCTTCGACCTGTTTTCATTTTGTTGGTCGAGCACTCAGAATGAAGTCTCAATCCATGTTAAAACAAAAATTCGCCTGGAGCGCATGCGCCTGTTTTGGACAAAATGTGTGTAAAGGGGGATCGCAGCAGGTAAAGAGCAGTTCTAAAGTCTCAATTTTAGACCTCATAGTTGGATGAACTGGAAACGGAAGGCTTGGAATCCTTTCTGTGCTGCCCAGGTTTGCAGCCAGTGTCGATGTTGTTTTGTCGTGGTTTGAAATGGTATTGCTGTTGACCTGAAGGGATTTGCCACTTCATATGAGCCCTCGCGCATGGTCTTCAGCTGAAAGTAGCACCAAGGGCTATTGGACGCCTCGCCAATTTTAGCTTGGGTGGCGTCGATAGCTGAGCATCAATGCCGTTAAAAAAAGTTGTAGCGCCTACGACCGCTGGCTGGTGGTGCATTGACCATCATTTTGCCTGTCGGCAACCGATATTTGTATATCATCGCCCACTCCCCGCGACGCCGTTTGTGTAGTCATCCCTAATATCCGCCATCTTCACGTCACTCAAGATGAAGGCAACAGGACTTATCGGGGCCTTCAGCCTTCTCGCCGCGTCTGCAGTCGCGTCGCCAGGTCAATATTATCCCCCAACATGCAAGGCGAACAAATGTCTGAGTTCGGTATGCCACCTTGATCCATGCCATCCGAGATTCACGATTGGCTAACCTTATGTCTAGCTAAATTCGGCTGCAGCTCGCCGAAGCTGCGACGCATTCCTGCAGAAGACTGTCACTCCTTGCCCGAGGTAAATGCGTCCTTGCTGTGAATCAAGCAGCACCGCGACTAACACGCATCTTAGTACCGTGACCAGAACGATGACAAAGACAGTGACCAAGCCACAAACGGCGGTGGTATCGAAGAATACACTTCTTGTCCTGACCGAGGAAAGCACAGAGTCCATTACATCTACCAGCACAATTGTAGATTTTGAGACCATCTATGTCCCCACGCATGTTCTCATTACTGAGACGACTGTCGTTCCGGCCACCATTACCCTTTCGAATCCTGACAAGATAAAAAAGCGCAAGGCCAGCATATGTAACCCTACGACCGCATCGGCCACGGCCCTGCCAGGCTGCGCCAAGGCCTGTTCAGGCGCGTCGCAGTTCTCGTCGGCTTGCTCGTGCATTGGTGCCACGGCCAAAACCATCACGGCCAAGCAGCTGACCACAACTGTCACCACGACCAAGACTGTGGTCAAGTCGCCAACAGTGACAACTTTGACGACAGTTAGCACGTCGACGTCTGTTTTCAAAACCACCAAGACGAGCGTCATCCCCGCCATTCTCGAGGTGACCAGCTCCGTCTCGGTCCCAACCTACATCACCGACGTTACAGTGGTCGAAGTCACCAGCACGACCAGCGTCGCCCCTGCAGCACCAGCTTGCACTCAGTTCACTGTCAAGCTGGTCAATGAAGGAGGAGAAACCGGCTACGTTGCAGCTCCACCCAACATTGGGGCCATCGCCACCTTCTCCACCAGCCCGCTGGATGCCATCAAGCTTTTCTGGGATGGCAACTACTTCTACCAAGTGGGAACACATAGTACCAAGCTCTATGTCAATGACAACCTGAACAGTGAGCTTCCTGGTAGAGTATGGCTAACCGACATGGAATCAAACCCTGTCACGTGCACACCAAAAGGTGGAATTGATGTCGAATTGACTTGTGGTTCGCCATCGATTGAGGGCAAAAACAAGTGGCAGATTTGCGCAACCGGCGAAGGCAGGCAGGATCTTTATATCGGCAAATCCGTAACAACTTGCACAGCGATCGCAAGTGTATACGCGGAGCCGGCCTGTAACACAATAGTGTAGCCCACTTTCGAAAATCGTTAGTGCAGCCCTAATGAGGTGTAATTGTTTTGTTATCTTTATTCGAGCAATAACGTGCACTGGAGCAAATGATCTTGAAAACCAGAATTACCTAGTGGAGCAGAATGCTTGCATTCCAGGGTAACCTAAAGAGAAAGGGTTGTTGTTTTATGACTACTAGATTAATATAGAAAAATCACATTTTAATGACGCCTCTCAGTTCATGTCCATGTGTGTACATTTTGGCGAAATACAGACGCATGATGCAGTCGCCATCTATGGAAAAGTGACTCAAACTAGCTCAAACACAGTCAAGATGCAAACGAGGCGCACTGTTGATTGCAGTATTCCCATAAAAGTTTAATTATACGGAACAGCGAGGGTCACTTCTAGTCTGAAAGCTCAGGGTCCATCAACTGGTATTCCAAGCTTGGCAACGCTAGGATCATTGGAGGGTTGAACAGCGTGTCAAAGGGATGAGTAAGGTGCGGATGCATGCCAGCTTCCACCTGCAGGAGTTCACTTTCTCTGATTCAAAACCCTAGCGGAAAGACATGGGATAGAAAGACATGGGATCAAAACCTTTCTAGTACGTCACGAAGAAGAAAAAGTGTTGAAGAGGGAGCAACGGCTTGTTTCCCTATAGTTTATGCGGATGGGCGTTGTCAGGTTTTGACGACTCTTGAAAAGACACATGCCAAATCAAAACATAGTCCATGTACTATCTCATACTAATCCCAAAGAAATGAGCACTATATCTCTACACCGTTCCAGAAACTTGATTGCCTCCTCCTTGTCGTGCCAAGCATCATTGTACGCCACGCTCAGGCACAACCTCCCTCGAAATGTTCCCAGAAACGCGCCGAAGCCGTTGCCCAGCTCTTCGCCAGTGACCCAGGGGTCGTATACCTCGATATTCCCCTGAGTGGGCTGAATAATGGCGTCCAGCTTGCCCATGCTGGATATCGACGCTGTAGGCGTGGTTTTGGGTGGCGGGACCAGCGGGACCGATCCATCAGCAGGCAGCGGCGGCGTTGCTGCGGCCCAGAACGAGGATGCCAAAGCGTAGTGGTCGGCGTCGTCACGGACCGCGTGATAGAAGCGCTTGATGTGCTGCAGAATCCCAGAGAACTCGGCCGCGACAGCCTCGGAGCTTCGTGTCTCTTGGTGCTCGGCCACGGTGAGGTCGAGATCGATGACCAGAGCCTCGCCAGAGACGGAGTGATAGACCGTAACAGGATGAGCCGACGAGTTGTATAGCTCTGCACAACTTTTGCGTTCGTTTCTCAGGATGTAGTTTACGTACAGCCCAACAGGCGCGTTGGTGACGGGCTTCTTCTGCAGATCGCGAACTGCCATGGCAATAGCGGCGTGGAACACGTGCGTGATAGTGGCTTCAGCCGCCTTGGAAGACTTTGCGAGAGCCGTAGTCTGGTCCTCTGGTAGCCACAGATAGGCGCGCTGGTGTCGTCCAGGCCGAGTTTCACCTACCTTGTAGGGAATGGTGAGAACGGGCAGAGAATCGCTACCCTGGGAGGCAGCCTGCTTCTGCGCATTCATCTGCTCCATCCGCTGTATCTGGGCGGGGGTGAGCTCAGGGGGCACATTCGCGGCGACTCGGTAAGGAGGGCTGAGGTTGTTGATCTCGGAGCCAAACTCGCCAAATGGCTGAAACTGTCCATCCTCTTCGTACGCTTTCGAGACATGGCCGACGAGGTTGTTGAGCATCTGCAGAGCTCCAATGCCGTCTACAATCTCATGAGGAGAGCGGAATACTAGGTCTCGTCGAAGACTGGAGCCAGGCGGTTTCAGCACGAAAAGAGTAGCCACCGAAGGAGCTGGTGGGTCAGAGTTGGCCCACTCTTCGCCCGTTGATTCCACCGAGACTGGTACCAAAGTTTCCTTGACCCAAGCGCTTAGGTCTTCAGAACTCTGGGGAGACTGGTAAACCTTATTGGAGGTTCCTGTAGCAGTGTTCAAGACAACCCGAGATGCTGTGGTAGGGTGGTGCTGACGAAGGGCAATCCAGGCATTGCTCAGGGCATTGTCAAGCCGTTGCTCCGCTTCGTCTTTGGAAAGCCCGGCGATGGCATTGGCCTGCAAAATAATGTGCCCAGTCATGGCAAAAAACATGCGACCACTGCCCTCGAACAGCTTGGCGAGCGCAAAGTAAAAGTGCTCAGCTTCATCAGTCTGGCGTTCCCAGCGCCCCGGCTGGGTCTGTTTCCAGGTGTAGTTGTCGTAGGCCATTGTGAAAGCAGATTGGCTGGGCCTGCTTAGATAAGATGATACTTGGAGGAAGCAGTAGTGGCGGTTATCAACAGAGCCAATGCACTGTCTCAAGCAGCAGCCATCGCATCCTATTTGAGCCACCACAAGACGGACATATAAGTCGCTCCCACGAGTCGTCTCGGAGCACCCCGCAGCCGGCCCCGCACTCGTATTGGCCCAAACAGGCTGATGGGCATGGCAAACAGGCGCAATGCCGGAACTACATCGGCAAAGGCCCGGCTGATTGAATCACGAGCCCCTGTGACCATGTCCATGCTCGAGGTCCTGGTGTCCATCCACCATTTTTAGACCCATCGAACAAGCGCTTTCCCAATCGAGCGGGCCTCAAAACCGCTAGTAAAATATCCCGGGCCGACGGTGTGTCTCGCTGGCTTCTTTGGTGGTATTTATTTCTGCTTTTTCGGTCTGCGTGTGCATGTTGGCTTCATCACAAAATAAGACACAGCAGACAAGATGGTACCTCCGGTCAAGACGCAGAAGAATGAGGCGGCCATTGCCCATGCCAAAACACTTACACATGTGCCCTGGTGCGACGACTATGAGAAGATGGTGTCGGGCATGCTCTACAGCTGCATGGCTCCCGAGCTCGTGGCGTCTCGGAGCCGGGCCCGCCGGATTGCTCAGAAATTCAATACCTACGTCCCTGGCGATAATGTCTCGGACGACGAGGCCAACGAAGTCAAGCTCGGCATGATAAGCGATCTGTTTGGCAAGGTCGGTAAAGACTCGTACCTCGAGCCCTCCATCCAAGTCGACTACGGATGCAACATCACCGTCGGGGAGAGGTTTTATGCCAACTTCAAGTACGTTGCATCCCCATCATTCCCGCATGATGCCCCCCCGGACGGTCAGCTAATCTGCAATGGCCAAACAGCTGTGTGATTCTTGACTGCGCCCATGTCATCATCGGAGATCGCGTCATGTTTGCCACGGGCGTTAGTCTCATCACGGCCACCCACGAGACGGGTCTGCAGTCGCGCCGGGACAACATTGAGTATGCAGAGCCCATTGAGATTGGCGATGACTGCTGGTTGGGCGCCAATGTGACTGTTCTCCCCGGTGTCAAGATTGGCAAGGGCTGCACCATCGGCGCAGGTGCTGTTGTCTCCAAGGATATCCCCCCGTATTCGGTGGCTGTGGGCGTGCCTGCCAAGGTTGTTAAGCAGGTTGAGCCCGTCGAATAGACTGAATTGGTGCACCTTGAAAAGTGCAGTTTGAATAAAAACACATTTTCTCTGACTAAAACCCATGCAAGATATGCCTTGATAGTGACGTCTCAGTGTTCTAGAACAAGCCGGTGTGGGGTGCAAATGGCAAACAGCTCTGACTTCATAGACGCCAGTTGTGATTGGGATAGTTACGCCGTCGCTTCCTTGGTTGAGCCCGTCTTACTGCGTTGAATTATGCTGACAGGGCGGCCTCGGATACATTTCCCCGGTGCTTCCCCGCAGTTCTACCGCCTGGCGGATGCGCGCGCCGAAGTGCCGGCCATGGCGACAAACTCTCACAAGACAAGAGTCAAGGTGGATTCACCACGCAGCTAATCTGTTCGTGCATCTCAGCCTCTGCTTTGCTGTCCCTCGTGACGACCCTGGCCCAGTCTGCGCCGCTGCGGGACCCGAACTTGTCCCGAACTACGACCTGGAGCGCACTACGACAGACGACCATGTCTTGGTACTCTGCCCGCTTGCCGTAAAAGTTTCAACAACATTCACAACAGCCATTTCTTCGAGTCATGGCGCGTTCAACATCACCAGATCTTACGAGGCCCCTTCTCCACCCAGAGGATGGGGGGCAAATGCGGACAAATGGCCAACCGTCCATGGGACCTCTCCAGGCGCAGCCGCCAGAGCCAACTAACACGCTGCTCATGGCGGGAGCAACCATGTTTTCATTCGCTTTGCTTGGCCTCTTCGTTTCCACAACAGGCGTGATGCTTCCCCGCATTAAAGACTTTTACCACCTCAACGACATTGAGGTCTCTCTTGCCTTCCTCGCCGGGCCCGTCGGCTACGTGATATCCGCACAGCTCAACCATTCTATCCACCTGCGCTGGGGCCGGAGGGGAATTGCAGTCATTGGCCCCATATTTCAGCTCCTCTCGGCTGCTCTCACGGCAATGCATCCTCCCTTTCCCGTTATGCTTGCGTCTTTAGCCCTAGGCGCCTTCGGAGCTGGTCTCATTGATGGGTCGTGGTGCGCTTGGGCTGGAGGAATGCCGCTTGCAAACTTGATATCAGGTTTGCTTCACGGTTCCTTCTCCCTGGGAGCTGGTTGCGGACCAGTTTGGGCTGAGTTTGTGCTCTCATCTGGAAACAACCAATGGTACACCTGGTTCTATGTTCTGGTATGCAACTTGTCATTTATTCTTTCTGTTCATTGGACACGCCTTACTAATACTCGGCTCGTAACAGACCGGCCTATGCGTGCTTGAGTTGGTTATTTTGCCGTTCGCCTTCATGTCAGAAAATTCAGAGCAATATCTCTCTCACAACCCCAACGAAAACACACAAGACGATTACACGAAACTGTCAAAAATATTCCACTTCAAAGCCACATGGATTTGTGCCCTCTATCTCCTTATATATGTTGGCACTGAGTCAGCTATATCAGGATGGATTGTATCATTCATGCTTCGAGTCCGCCACGCCGATACACAGCTTTCCAGCATATGCTCTTCTGGCTTCTGGATTGGCATGGCCATTGGGCGGCTCCTCCTAGGCATTGTTACCGACAGATTTGGTGTAAAGAATGCCACTGCCGTTTACATCAACTTTGCTCTGGTCTTTCAAATCGCTTTCGTCACCGTAAAAGATCAAACGTCGGCCATTACCCTCATTGCGGTTGTTGGGTTCTTCTGTGGCCCGCTTTTCCCCTCCTGTATTATTTGGCTCACCAAGACTTTGCCGCGTGATTTGAATGTTGGGGCAGTCTCTTTTGTGGCATCTATCGGACAGGTTGGTGGCGCCTTTTTACCTTTTGGTCTGGGAGTCTTGAGTCAATTTGTAGGACTGGGCGTGTTTGGAGTTGTCATTGTTGCACAATTGTCAGTTTGTCTTGTGTTGTGGCTGCTTTTTACTCGATTGAAGTCATCGAGGATCGAAGAACAAACAGAGGAGAGCGAAAGCGCAGTGGAAAGTCATTGAACTATATTTTTTGGAAAGAATTATCATTTGCGGAATCGATCACATCAGGATTAATCAAACCCAAAGCTCGACTAGATTAGTATTTGTTACATCAATTTGAAGTACCTGCAGACGCCTGAATATATTATCAACTCAAAGACATGGCTTAATCTTGAGTAGCTAGCTAGATCAAATTCATCACTTTTATACTATTTATCATAGTCGGCTGCGTCGATCAACCTAGCCCTTGGACCAATGCCTAAAGGTTCATAGGTCTCCAAAGCCTCATGCTCACACAACTCTCACGAATAAACAAAAGAACGCACACATTTTAGAGGAACTTATCAAAGATTCATTACTCAACTTATCATTAAAAGTGCTATTTAAAGAGTAGACGCGTATTTGCGAATACAAATTTAAGTCCACTGAACCATTGAGAGCGCAGCAAGGCTTGCTGCCGGCAGCCCTATAGGCCCAAACCGCGTCTTACTAACTTCGCCAGCCTCATTTTCATCATGATCATCCCATTCGCCGCAATGTGCTCTGACTCATTTAGTAAGCTTGCGTAAGCGTGTTCAACCCCTCTTTTCGCTTTTGAGCGATTATTGCACACCTCTCTGATCATCACCATACAGACAATCATCCCACATATTCCATACGGAAGACCAAGCAATACAATACGATTTACTCCTGGGCACTACTAATTCTACTTTTTATTGGATTATAACCAAGCGAACATGTCTCAAACCAACACATCTTACCCCAACGAAGCCTATACTATTGGTTGGATATGCGCCTTGAGCATTGAGTACCTCGCTGCACAGCTCTGTCTCGACGATGAGCATAACAGACCGGAGTATAAACGTCGCGGCGATAACAATGACTATACACTTGGCAGGGTTGAGAGGCATAATGTCGTCATAGCTGTTTTGCCTGATGGCGAATACGGTACGACTTCAGCAGCAAGCGTCGCAAGAGATATGCTGCACAGCTTTCCAAATGTTAGGATTGGCCTGATGGTCGGCATTGGCGGCGGGGCCCCAAGCCCTGATCATGATATCCGCCTAGGGGATATCGTGGTCAGCGCCCCTCGCGATGGTGCAGGTGGCGTATTGCAATATGACTTTGGCAAGACAATACAAGACCAAAGTTTTAAAAAAACAGGGTTTTTGAACCAGCCGCCGACCATGTTGCGAGCGGCAGTCAACGGACTCAAGACCCAGTACCAAAGAAAGCGACGACAAATTGAAGAAGACATCAACCTTATTCTCCAGAAGGAAGATGATGACTTAAGCGAGGAGCTGAGTCGACCCGATGCAGGCAGCGACAGACTATATCAGAGCGATTTTGTTCATCCGCTACACAACAAAGGCCCTTGTATTGAAGTCTGCGGCATCGACGCATCGAACTTGAAAGAGCGTCAGGAACGAAAAAGACCGCACAGACCAGTAGTCCACTATGGACAGATTGCTTCGGCCAACCAGTTGATGAAGGATGCCCAAGTGCGCGATAAGCTTGCTATGGACGAAGATATTTTATGCTTCGAAATGGAAGCGGCTGGGCTAATGAACAACTTTCCTTGTCTTGTTGTCCGTGGCATATGCGATTATTCGGACTCTCATAAGAACAAAGATTGGCAGGGCTATGCGGCAATGGCGGCAGCTGTATATGCCAAACATATCTTGTGCCGAATAGTTCCGAATCAAGTTGAAGCTGAGGAGAAGGCTAGCGTGCTGTCAGGTAATTCCAATGCTGTATATATCACCTAGTAATGTATGCATGTTAATGTTCAAAATAGGCATTCATGAGACCACAAAACAGCACTTGGCTATTGCAGAGGACCACCGAGATATGACAAAACAGTACTTGGCTATTGCAGAGGACCACCGAGATATTGCAAATGAGCAACTCCAAGACCAAAGAGATCTAGTGAAGAGAAAACAATCCAAAGAGGAACAGCAGTGCCATCAACTATTCCGCCTCGCAGTTGACGGCATGGATACTACATATGAGTGGTATAAGAACCGAGTGGAAAACAGAGTTGAAAATACATGCATGTGGTTTCTCCAGCATAAGCACTTTCAGAAGTGGTTGAAGCAGGAAGCTGGCCCCCTGCTTGTAACAGCAGACCCCGGTTGCGGGAAATCCGTACTAGCCAAGCACTTGATTAACCATGTCTTGCCCCAAGCGGCGCTTCCGCATGCAACCATTTGCTACTTCTTCTTCAAAGACCAAGACCAAAACACTGTCCGGCAAGCACTCTGCGCCGTGCTCCACCAGCTCTTCTCGTATCAGCCAGTTTTGATCAAACATGCCATGCCGCAGTTTGAAAAGGACGGACCAAGCATGGTCAATGCTACTGCATCACTTTGGAATATTCTTACCAGTTCAATCCAAGATCCACTGGCAGAGCCTGTTATCATGGTGCTTGATGCCTTGGACGAATGTCTTGAGTTGGAATGCCAAAACCTAATACAGAACATAAGAGCTCAACTATACGGTACTACATCTGGGAATAATAGGTTAAAGTGTCTTCTCACTTGCCGCCCATATGAGCAAATTGTTTCTCAGTTCCGAGATCTCTTAACAACCTTCCCTCATATCCGTATCCCAGGAGAGGAAGAATCAGAAATCCTCATTGAGGAGATCGATTCTGTGATTAAAAGCCGTATGAATCAATTAGCAGCAAAGAAGCAACTAGAGCCTGAGATCAAGAACTATTTAGAAGAACGACTCCGGGAGACGGCCCACCGTACCTATCTCTGGGTGTATCTTGTGTTCAATCACTTGGGGGGAAAGGTCTTTGAAAAGACAAAAGAGGGTGTTGATTCGGCTATTATCACTCTTCCCAAGACTGTGTATGAGGCATATGAACAGATTCTCAGTAAGTCCCAGGGAGATGAGCAACTCAAGGTCCGAGAAGCTTTGGGAATTATCTTAGCTGCAAGTCGACCCCTGACCCTAGCAGAAATGAACATTGCCATGAGGGTAAGTAGCGCAACGCTATGTCTGGACAAGCTTCAATTGGAAGATGAAAACAGTTTCAAGGAACGTCTCCGATCGTGGTGTGGGTTATTTATCTCAATCCATAATGAAAGAGTTTATTTCCTCCACCAAACAGCACGCGAATTTCTCTTACCACAATCAACATTATCTGCGTCTGATTCATCAAACCTGTGGAGAGGCTCTATTGCTATCGAATATGCACATAGGACTCTAGCAAAGGTTTGTGCGCAATATCTGCACTCCTTTGACTCTATCAATGGACGCTTTGCAGATGAATTTGAAGGACCAAGCACCAAGAAGAAGAAGGCCTTTCTAGATTACTCGGCTATATTCTGGGGCGCCCACTTCCGGAACGGCTCTATAATGGGGCATGATGACATTATACCTCTGGTATTGAATCTCTGTAATTCGAGGTCAAAATCTTATTTGACCTGGTTTAACGTCTATTGGCACGATAGGCATCCGCAAGAAAAGGTCCCGGAAGGGTTTACCGATCTCATTCTCGCCTCTTATTTTGGCCATTATGCAACAGTAAAGATTTTAGTAGAAAGAGGTGCATACTTGGAGGCCAAGGATAGCATTGACCGCAAAACACCACTGTGTTGGGCCATACAGAATGGCCATGAGGCTATTCTTGAGTATTTGATTCTGAAAGGTGCCGCCGTCAATTCAAGGGACTGGCGTCTCCGGACGCCGATTTCTTTAGCAGCAGAAAGAGGACAGTACGAAATAGTCAAGATGCTAATTGATCTTGGGCC